>JAVTVY010042968.1:0-19357 GCA_036873755.1 Hanleya hanleyi | reverse complement strand
ATGCGATGGATTAAAATATCTGGATAAAAATTTCAGGCGAAATGCTTTCAGTTTTGACATTATATCAGGGAAATTTAAGCCTCCCAAAACATCATCATTCACAATAACTCCATAAGAAATAGGTGAAGGTTTGTTATTCCACAAAAAACTTAAGCACATGTTTTTCAACTCTTTCACCCATTTCTCTCCTACAGATTGCACGGCCATTACATACCACAACCTTGACAATAATAGCGTTTGTATTACCGTGACTCTACCTTTTAATGTCAAATTTCTCTGTATCCACATATTTAAAAGCACCTTAATTTTTTTAAACTTTTCATTCCAATTTTTCTCAATACATAATTGCTTGTTAGTACCCAAGCAAACCCCCAAAACATGCAAAAAATCTCTATTTATTGGAATACCCTCAATATTATCAGGCAAATCATCAGAACATACCGGATAAATTTCAGACTTTTCAACATTCAACTTTGCATTTGAGGCTTTTCCATATAATTTAACTTTCTTCACTACAACTTTAACAGACTCTCTGTCCTTAACTGTAACCGTTGCATCATCAGCGTGTTGAAAACATTTAGAGATATTATTAGAACCTGGAATTGCTATGCCAGTCATATATGGACATTTCCTTAACAATGCCCCTAATGGTTCCACCGTTAAGACATATAGCATGGCAGAAATTGGACAGCCCTGTCTTACAGATTTTTGCACGCCGAAACTACGTGTTACATAACCATTGCATTTGACAGAGCTCCGCACGTCAGTATAAAACATCCTTATCCATTTTATAAAAGAATTCCCAAACCAAATTTTGACAGTGTGGCAAAAAGAAAGTCGTGGGAAACTCTGTCAAAAGCTTTCTCCTGATCAAGTTTAATGAAATAAGCTTCTATATTATCTTCTTCGAGATAAGTTAATACATCTCGAATGCTACATACAGTGTCCGCAATATCTCTACCAGGCACACAACAGGATTGATCAGGAGAAACTAACGAACCTATAACACGCTTCAATCTATTTGCCATACATCTCGAAACAATCTTATAGTCCACATTCAAAAGACTAATGGGACGCCAATTTTTTAGAGCGGATTTGTCTTCCTTGTTCTTATAAATTAATGTAATTACCCCAGACCTCATGGACCGAGATAATTCTCCTTGCACATAAGCAGTATTCAAAATATCAAGAAATATAGGCCCGATAGTGGACCAAAAATGCAAGTAAAACTCGACAGTTAGTCCATCGTTTCCCGGACTCTTATTTCTTGACATACCACCCAAAGCATTCTTAATTTCATCTATATTCAATTCAGAGTCACATAACATTTCATCATTTGAATTAAGGGACACATCTAATTCAGATAACACATTATTGAGACAGTCAAAATCAATATCATCCTTTCCATACAATTTGCTGTAAAAATTAAAAATCACATCCAAAATAGATTCTGTGTCGGATACAACATTTCCTTCTTCATCCGTAATATCAGAAATAACTTTGTTTCCTTGCCTATATGTTTCTAGATTTAAAAAATACTTCGTATTTCTATCATTTTCATGGATGAATTGAGCCTTAGATCTTAAAATAGCCCCGTCACATTTCTCTTTTTCATAAACCTTCAGCTGATTTTCCAGCTCTACAATTCGACTGTTGTCATAGTTGGATATAGTGACAGCTCTGCGATATTCATTATCCAATTGTCGTTGAATGGTATTAATAACTCTGTATTGTTCCCTTTTACGATTAGCACCATAACATTGGGCTAGTTTCTTGATTTTGTATTTTAAGTTATCCCACCAAATAAGTTTTTCAGATATATACAGTGGACAAGATAATTGCTCGTCTACTAAATCATTCACTTTCTTACAAAACACATCACCCGACAATAATAAATTATTAAAAATGTATAAACCCGGACCTCTTTCTACAGTATCAAAGTTTAACTTCAAACAAATCAAACTATGGTCATTAAAAGTCGTGTATCGCACAAACGTATATTTAATCATGGGAGTCATTTCACGTATTATTAAAAAATAATCAATTCTGCTTTGTTGCATGACACCCTTCACACACCTACGCCAAGAAAAACAAATTTTGTCAATTTCACAGTCACCAAAATCAATTGTCACTTTCAAAAAACGTCCTTCACTGTCTTTATCAATTGATTTCATATAGTCATTCAACTTGCGTGACACAACAGTTGCAACACCTTTATATCCCGTTCCCGAATTGCTATAATGAACAACGCCATCAAACAACAGTTTATTTGTCTCAATGACTGAATCGTCCCAGAACGTTTCTTGCAAACACATGATATCGGATGTATACATTTGTGAAATCTGTTTCACTTTGTTCAAATCTCTAAGTCCATTATAATTCAAAGAGCAAATGACGGCCATGATGAAGAAAGTTTGTAATTTATTACAACCCGCCATTTAAACAGTCTTGTCTTGTCGATTCCTCATCTTTGCACTTGTCGCATTCGGTTGAACACATAGACGTTTACGTCGCGTCCTCATGGACAACGAGTCGCCTTTTGGACAGTTATCACCAGCTAGAGCCGCCTCCTTTCCTGATTGGGCCCTTGAGCCCCGCCCCTGTACTACCTCCGATCTGTCATCATTGTTGTTGATTGGCATAGCATCCAATGAAACATTCAGATCTAAATCGTCGTCATTTGATGTCGGAATTAGTTCATCCCATTTAATTGGCTCCTCACGCTGAATACATTCACCGTCAGTTGACTGGTCATCTGGCGTAATGCTGTTATTTTCAGCAGCAGTGCTCTCCACGCCAGACACTTCGTCTCCTTCGTTGATTGTTTCCTGCGTTTCCATTGTTTCACTGTTGACCTCCGCGCATTCACTGTCGTCTTCATGGTGGGTTTGACTATTGTCTCCATTGTACACACACAAAAGGCGTACATTTTGTGACAATAGTCACAGTGGTTCTCTTCGTATGTATCGAGCTGCTCACATGTTCAAACTTCGTTATCACAACCGTCACATACAATGGGAGAACAAAAGCACTTTTCACCTTTTCTTCCACAGCGTTCACAGACTGGTGTCTTGCACGCACGTTTAACGTGGCCCTGAAGCTCACAGGAGAAACACACGAAATGTGGACACTGTTTGAACAAATGTTCATCCGAAAAACACAGCGAACAAACTTTCACTTGCCCGTCATGTATTGTACGGAAATAATCCGATCCATTCACAGTGTTAAATCTCATGGAATAGGGTAGGCTTTTCATACCAGTTGGTAATTTCTTGTCTAAACATATCTTGTACCGTCCGCAACAGACGTTCCCTTATGAAACCTTCGGTTCACTCCCGACAGCACCTCTACCCCCATTCCTTGTAATTTTTCCACTATCTCAGAGTCCTCGACATAACTGGGAAGGAAACAACTAGATTTCTCTGCAAAATTTCGGTACATTGAAATTTAACTCCATTTATCAACAATCCTTGAGCCATCAATTCCGTTGATAGTTTATCAGCCAGTGTAATCTCAAAACACTCACCCTTCGGCAAACATGCATAGATAGATCCGGCTCCACATTCCTTCTCTACGGCATCAATCACAACTCCGGCTGTAATCTTTCTGATATCTCTACCAGTCACCGACATGGTAAAATCCTTCATATATCGCCTCATGTTTTGCTTGTTGCGAATATTTCCATGGCCCCCTGGGGGCCATGGTTGGGAAAGTAACTAACAACCCGCGTATAAGCACCGAATGTAAATCAGTCACACAACAACAACAACGCCACAATGTAAACTGCTTAATACGGAGCCTCGAAAAAACACGTCCGTTCACTTCGAAGTCCCAAACCAACGCAGCGCCTTAGACCGCTCGGCCATCCTGATTACCTACGCTGTAAATTTTCTGGTTTTATATTTCTCTCCGCTCTCCACACTCACGAAGGGACAACCACTCCGTGAACCTTTAAAAGGAGGACAGTCTGGGCAAGTATAATTCATGTACCCGAAAGTCTTGTTCTGCAAATCATCGGAAAAATAGCGCCAGCTGCCTTCCGCATGCCTACATTGATAATAAGTGCAGCGTTACAGGTAAAAATACAGTATATAATTTGCCTTCCTCCGGCCAAACCAAGTTAAGCAGTCTTATCTTTCTACTGCAAATTGACGCACCTACAATTTAGACAGGGGTGGCTTACCAATGTGAATAACCACCAAGTATCTGTATTCCGCCACACAATGAAGAAGCATAATCCAATCGCTGACCAACAGATTTGAGAGCCTCCCACTTGTACATGGGCGCCGCCATTTTGCAAGCACGTCAGCTTGACTCGCAGTGAAAGCTTCTTCTTGCGACAAAAAATTTCTCATGCTCAGCCATCAGGCATCTGGCTTCCATAAAATTTTCTGCAATACTTGAGCACAATCTCACCTAGAAATACCTACAGAGAGCTAGTCTGAATATCCACCACTCAGCAAGCTACAGTCCATTTGGTCGGGGATAACCATACCACGAACATCAAGGTACAGCATCATTAAGCTACATGATGAATACGCCATGCCTACTTGTGCTTGACCCATGATCATTTTTCTTTCTTTTTTAACTAGCTAATATTTGTAGTACCATGCTTTTGGACATGCTCGTTCCTTGAAAGGCGGATTGAGCTAAGCGGTGACTTTCAATCAGTCTGTTTTGTGTTGGTAACAAATCAGCATTGCAATATTTAGTCAAGAGATTGCAATTCTGCATTCACTTCCGGTGAGCATTGATTGGTCACTGTGCATGACCGAGCGAGAAATGATTTGTGATTATTTTAAAATGTTTCTATAAAATTTCACTCACAAAAAATATCAAAACAAAGTTTCCAAATTTCAATAGGAAATAATCTGGGCCAGTTTCAGTGCTAGTCACATTGGGCACACTATACATACTGATAACATTGTGCTAGCGGGCTCTAACGGGCTCACTGATTGGCTGATTTTGAATCATGACGCGCCTCCATTAGAAGTGATCTGATTGTTTACTATAAGTTTAGAGCAAAGGTAGCCCCGAGATATCATATTGTCAGGTTAGTGTCAGTACTCAGGTTAGTGTACGAGCGCAATTCCCGGGATGGAAAACTCACTCTCGGTAAAGCCACCGTTCACAAACCCATTAAGGGCCAGTCGAAGAGGTTGTGATGACAGCAATGAGAAAAAATTCTGCTGAATCAACGATATTATTCAATATTCTGCAATATTGAGTGAATGCCGCCTTTTCATGTAAAACCTATTCCCCTACTTACTCATTCTGTCAGTTCTTATAAATGTTTTCAGTTTATGCCGTCACATTTTGTGTGTGTTTTCAATACTACTAGTGTATACCCATATTCTACTACATCAAGTTGTCAATTGAAGACTGTATACAATGTTTACAGCTTATAAAACTGGACAGTCTCCTCGGCTTCAGCGATAATGACGTCACCAAAAACTGCCCCTGACCTAACAGACCTATATCCTGTTGTCTGAAACATACTGTTACTTGCTTATTTTTCTATATAACGTCATTGCTAATTCTGTATCGCTGACGTGTATATTTTTCTGGAAAACATTTCGAAAGTCTGTCGACAGTGCATTTTTCGACTATTGTATATAAGCCATCATGTCCTATACGAAAATGTAACAATCTGTGACCATCTTACTTTACAGGTAAGGCACTTCAACTTTGTGACCTGAACATATTATGTCAACCTGTACCCTTGGTATGTACCCACAATACCAAAGTAACCTCCTCAGCATTACAAGCGTCTAGTCCGTCATTCATAATCCAGCCGTCGTCCATTAGAGAATATCCGCGTCCATAATCCAAAGACCTATTCCATTTTCCATATAACAGTATTAGCACCTAATTCAAAAAGACAATCATAGTATACATAAACATAGGCTTGTTTCCTGCAAGAGAGAAGCGGTCAACGGTTTTCAATGATGCCGGCAAGACATCATGATGTTCCAAAAATATCAAATCCGTATCGCTGATCAGTATTCTTAATCCATAATATTCGTTGTAAAGTCGTCATCTAAGAATGATGTATCTCAGTCACGCTTTGATTGTGACTGTTCATATGAGTACCATGGGGTTCTTGAAGTACATGGGTTCATACGGCCCCTAGCCCCGGGTTAAGCGGAATTAGACACAAGTTACGAAACGTAGCGCCATAGATCTTGCACGCTACGTTCGTATTTTGCTATCAGCATGCGATATGTATCGCCAAATTTGAGAAACTTTGAGTGGAGGCGCTTGGTGGAATAGCCCTGTTTTTATAAGTTTCTGCAACAATGTTTTGTGACGTTGATTAAAATCATCACATCTAACACAGGATCTAGCAAATGCTACTAAGCGAGATATGTATACGCGATATGCAGGTCCCACTGGAATATTACTATCCAGAAAGGGATAGTTTACGATGTCGAAATTATAATCATCTCTTTTGTCATAAAGTCGACGAGAGAGAATGCCCGCTTCATTTTTATAGAGATAGTGATCTAAATAAGATGTGCCTGTAGGGCTATCTGTAGTTTCCTTCAAATCCAGTGAAGGTGGATAAATATCCTTCACTGCGTCATTTATATAGCGATTATCCACAGCGAGAAGATCGTCTATATAGCGTTTGGTGAATGAGAAGGGACGGGCTTTGAATGGATCGGTTTTTGAAAGCGCCTGCATATAGTCATATTCATAAGAGAACAGATACAGGTCAGCCAACAGGGGTGCACAATTAGTACCCATTGGAATACCTATATGCTGCTGATATATTGTGTTGCCAAATTTCACATAGATATTTTTAATGAGTCTACGTCACTGTGCTGTGTCAGCGATCATCAAACATTTTTTTACACCGTGAAAAAATCTCAACTTTATGTCTAATGTAAGAATTAATAGAGCGTGGCATTCTCTCGTACTCTACAGATTTGCGAGTTCAACGTACGAAAGTCTCGTTAACGATCTATAATCGACTATAGGCCAAATGACATGAGGGAGAGGTCAACCTCATTAGTTCTGCATGACTGGAATTGAATATGACACTCTGTTCACAGTCTATACCATCTTGAGACAAGTTTGAAAGCGCTGAGCTAGAACTTCCGGGTCACCGACTTAAATATCTTAATAAAGTGGTATAAATTAGCCTTTAAACTTGTGCAAGGTGTAAAATAGTGAATAAAACAGCATGACCAGTGTCTTTTTGTTGATAAAATATTTGATGTTATTAATAACGTCAAAGCTTTATGGAGACGCAGCTGAAAACTGGAAATTATCTTCTGCAATCGACTTAGAGTGACAACGAGGACTCCAAAAACGTCCATTCCCAATAAAAACCCCTGTAATTCCCCGAGAATCGTCCTAGAGACGAAACTTATACCGTTGTATAGACTGTGTGTCCGCCATACTTCGTCAAACACCTCTTTACGACATTCCTTGTTGTCATACCTATATCATAACTCTATCAGAGAGATTTTTGCATTCCTTTAGAAACCGTTGAACGCCTCACTACTGTCGCTTCATCATGCCGGCAGAAGACAATCCTGATTATGTAGATATGTGGATTAAATTTTATCGAGACCAGAGTAGAGCTTACCTAAAGGAGGGAATTTGTGAGATTGGGGGACAGAGAGTGCATTCTCCTCCAAACTCTCTTAATATTGCACAAGGCAATAGTACGGTGAACTCGACTAACAAATCGCGTACAAGAGAAATGACAGTTGAACTAATTTCACCGGCACAGCAAGTTGTAGAGCAGGCTAAAGCAGAACTCTGTAGACAGCGTCACAAAGTAAGCGTGCAAGTGCCAGTAAAGGGAACGCGGAAATAGGAGGAGGAGGAGGAGGTGGAGGAGGAGGAGGAGGAGGAGGAAGAGGATATACCATATTGTATAAAATATAGAGAGAAATGATATTAGAATTGATCTACGTTTTGGCAGAGAAGCGTCAACATGACAAACAAGTGTACGGTGTGTCAGAAAACATTCTCGCGTCCAGATAACCTGATTAGACACCAAAAGGGGATAATAGCAGAACATCCGTATAAACGTAATCGCGAGACGTCATCTATGACTCTTTCAAGAGCATCACAACATCCATTTACTATGATCGTCAGCGGCCCGACTGGTTGTGGGAAGACATCATGGGTAATGAAATTTTGGGAATGTGCTAATATCGATCCCTCTCCAACACACATCGTATGGTGTTACAGTCAATGGCAGTCAGCCTATGAAGCTACGAGTCTGAAAAATGTAAACTTCCTCCCCGGCATACCCCATGACATAGGCGAAGAGTATTACTTTGACCCCGTCCAAACCAACGTTATTGTTCTGGACGATTTGATGGGTGAGGTAAAGCGCGAAGAAAAAGTTGCCGACCTATTCACCAAAGGGTCGCATCACAGAAATTTGTCCATAATTTATCTGACTCAAAATCTCTTCCCTCAAGGCAAGGCATCTCGAGATATCACGCTAAAGTGCCAGTATTTCGTTCTATTCAATAATCCTATTGATACACAGCAAATTAGCACGTTCGGGAGACGAATCTTTCCTCGGGATACGACACATTTCATGGCAAAATTTCGCGAAGCCACATCTCGTCCGTACGGATATCTGTTCATCGATTTAAAACCCCATACAGCGGAAAATGACAGGCTGTCTACCAATGTAATATCAGGCGTTGAGGAACTCGTGGAAGAAGAAGAACAACTGCCACCTCGTCCAGCCCCAATTCATAATCCAACTCAAATTCGCATACCATCTCACGATCCAGCATGGTCCGCTAAGAGGAATGAACAGATGGGAGAGGGATTATATACGAAGACGGATGCACCGTGGTTCAAACGGAATGAAAATGATGACGAGTCCCAGCAGAGGCAGATGATCCATAGGAGCGGGAATGAAATGAAACGGCAAAAGAGAAAATACCCTCCAGATGACGAACTCCTCCATTCTGGGAAAATAGATCTACCTACCCACTTGCGGAAACGGGTCAAATATAACGTGTGGAAAAACATGTTCGGTAAACCTATTGCGAGAGATTGTAGGGTCGAATTTGACGAGAGAAAACAGCGATATACAAGCCAAGGTTACGACGAGGATGAGTCTGTTGCAAATGCTATGGAGGATTATACTCCAGCGATGATGAAGACCTTACGTCAAAAATACTGCAATCTCCTCGTGAACATACAAAAGCTACAAACCGATTATATTCATAACGAGATCTTGAAAACAACGAGGCGTCTGCAAGCGATATACGACATAGACTATGAGGAAGCACTCAGACAGACGATTAAGATGCGGAAATGCTTATTCGATAAGTTGATTGATGACGGTGATAGCGAGGACTCCGAATAAAGACCCCAGTAGAAATATTCGTACATAAACATTGAATGGAAGGCTAGATATCGAAATGATACCCACAACAATGGAGATGTATTTCATATAAGCAGTTTTCTCCCATTATTTGCGCAGTGCTATGAGTTGATGAATAAAGCGATTATTTAGTAATCTTCGTATTGCTTTGCCCCTATTTTATACTAGTCACATAATTCCTCCTCCTCCTCCTCCTCCTCTCCCTCCTCCTCCTCCTCACACACACACACACACACCCACACACACACACACGCACACACACACACACACCTCCTCGGGCAAAAGTGTCTTTTACCATTATGTCTATTTTGGTCGGACAGGAATCGATTTCTGATAAACTAGAAATCATTGGCGTTATTGTACGCGTGTGAATTTTGGGCATATGAATGTTTAGCACGCCATAGCATTCGCATGAACAGTCGAAAATTGAAAAACACTGGACCAACTCTGGAACACGACTGGTGGTCAGAGAATTTTTTTCTTCTTTTTGTTATCGAGAACGAGTGTAAATGTTGGTAGTTAAAATAATGAACAATAGCGATGCTTGGATGTGTGTCTGATTAAGAATTCACAAAAAAGCGAATTCAGGGCAATTCCACGCTCGAATCGAAATCCATGTCACCACGGACATCGGCAGCGCTTCTCGAGGAAGCTCGTGTACGGATATGCCGGGGAAGCTTACCTTCTATCGCGGGGACAGACTGTTTGAGTTGATTCCCCAGTTTCCAACAACAGTCTCGCCCTAAGAAGGTACCATTTTCGTACACGCAGTAATTGCCTCAGACGTCTTAATGCACTTTGTTAAATGAGCACGTAGTATAACCGATTTACTTACCATAACATGACATAATCCTCTAAAATGGGGCTGCACCGATTGTACATTATCACCTTCACCTTGGTGAATAAACATTTGATAGCGCTGTAGAATTTCATACTACCGGTCGACTTAAGACCGTTTTTCAATACAGAGTTCACTTGTTCATAGTATTGCATGAACAGTACGAGGGGGTCCGCTTTAGCGTTAAAGCCTAATGTATGTAAGTGTGTAGTCTACACATCTCGTATTTCGTTTTCACGAAATTAATGCACTCACCGCCGAAGGTCCCACATGTGCGTCGTTTCGAGGGCGATCGCCAGGGGCTCGTGATAGGTCGCTATCACCATTGTTTGGACCCGGCTCACACCTCTGTTGTCGGATTCGTTCCAATTCGCAGTCCCATAATTTTGTGAGACCGTTCACGAATTCGTCTTCGTCCCAGCTGAAATAGGTACAAATGGGTGCCATACACTTTACGTTAACGAAGCACCTTGGAGTAGAATAGTCATAAGATTCAAATCTTACTTATTCCCCGAAAATTCCTATTATGACGGTCGCACAACGCGCCTCTCTCTTGGCTATCCAACGGCGTTAGATTCATCCCCGTAACCCATGCCGTTCTGAAGATATGGAGATTTTTTCGAAATTCATCTGATTCATCTTGTGACGTGACTATGACGTCACTATGGTGATCCCACGACGCGTTTCTCTCCTGGCTATCCAACGACGTAAGTTTTATCACAGTAGTCCTTTCCGTTCCAGAGATATGGAGATTTTAATGAATTTCAAAAAAAACGAAAATGAAATTTCTAGGCTTTAGGTGTACATTTACAGATTCAACCTATTTATCGAGTATATTTTAATGAAGTTTAAGGGGACACAGCCGTCTCAGCTCAGTGAACCAGCCAGTCGTGCGTGATGAAGTATATATCAATCATCGCCGCAGCTGCCCTCGGGCTACAACCGCTCGTGCGTGACGAAGTGTAAAGAGATGATTACAATTTCGACATCGTAAACTATCCCTTTCTGGACAGTAATATTCCAGTGGGACCTGCATATGGCGTATATATCTCTCGCTTAGTAGCATTTGCTAGATCCTGCGTTAAATGTGACGATTTTAATCAACGTCACAAAACATTGGTGCAGAAACTTAAAAAACAGGGCTATTCCACCAAGCGCCTACACTCAAAGTTTCTCAAATTTGGCGATACATATCGCATGCTGATAGCAAAATACGAACGTAGCGTGCAAGATCTATGGCGCTACGTTTCGTAACTTGTGTCTAATTCCACTTAACCTGGGGCTAGGGGCCGTATGAACCCATGTACTTCAAGAAGCTCATGGTACTCATATGAACAGGCGCAATCAAAGCGTGACTGAGATACATCATTCTTAGATGACGACTTTGCAACGAATATTATGGATTAAGAATACTGATCAGCGATACGGATTTGATATTTTTGGGACATCATGATGTCTTGCCGGCGTCATTAAAAACTGTTGACCGCTTCTCTCTTGCAGGAAACAAGCCTATGTTTATGTATACTATGATTGTCTTTTTGAATTAGGTGCTAATACTGTTATATGGAAAATGGAATAGGTCTTTGGATTATGGACGCGGATATTCTCTAATGGACGACGGCTGGATTATGAATGACGGACTAGACGCTTGTAATTTGTAACACTCATAATACCTTACACACCTTTTGTAATATATATCTAGCCGGATAGTGGGCTTTAGGGCAGCATCCTTTTGTTTGTCACTTTAGCCGACCCCATAGCTTGGCTAAGCCTATCCGTATGCAGTACGTATGTGCATGTTTGCCTGGGAATTGTGATAATCTTGTTTGTACATGGCATTGTTTTTTAACAAACATTGATATATGTATATATATTTTTATGTTTCTATATGTATTCATGTATGGAAATAAAGTAAAGTAAGATAAGATTCGCTTGACTGCTCAGGTCTCATTGAGAATGGTGTCATACACGTCCTGATCATGATTAAAGCGTGTTTGGACTTGCATATATATATCGTGCACTTGATAAGCACGGTGTGAATGTCTGGAGGACTAGTATGGTATAATGTCACCTAGATTTGTAATAAATCATCCATCGCCTTGTATGTCCGAGTATCAAAAGCATCATAATATTATAAATCCGGCTGCTAGTTGGCAGACTTTGCTATGACGTCAGGGGGTATGTCGAAATCGGTATCGCCACTGAACTCTATTTCACGGTTCCGGTGAGTGAGAGATCTCAGTTAACAAATCGGTTCACCTTAAATTGAATTAACTTCGCGGTTAAGCCGCTGAGGATGTCCGTTTGGATACTCTGCCTATATAAATGAGGAAATTTCCTATACCCATGTATGGGAAAACTTCACATAGTATAATTTTAGCAATAGGCTCTTAACCTATGAGGAAAAACAAATGTACTGAAAAGCTGACCCATAATAATCGTTTGAAGGTAGTCCTCTGTCCATCCTCTTACTGTGCGTATGTCTTTTCGACGCTGTCACAACAAACTATTTTATATTAAGAGAAAGGTGTTATCATGCGAGTGTTCAGCTGTTGATGTCAAGCTCCTTAAATATACCATTAGTTGAGTCTGAAAATAGAACTGATGTCACCTTCAAAGGGCAAATAGATGATTCGAGAACACCGCGAGGAATTCATCACCAGTGTGGAAGATGAGTGTCAGTTTTAATTAAAAATCATTCGTGCGAGACGTAGTATCGTTTTATAATAGCGTCAAACAGCGCCATACCTGTCCTCGGGCTATGGACACGGTTGGATGAACAGACGATGAACATCGCAAACACCCCTCAAGCTATAGGTAACCTTGAACAATGTGGTGTGCACATGCACCTGTGCCAGTATCATCACCTTCCACTACACCACCTTCCCATCCATCTGTGCCAGCGAACACCGCAAACCGGGGGTCGATCGACGATTATATCCTCGGGCGATTCGTAAATAGCCGACCTAGAACACCGCATTAGTCACGCTCCTCGCGCGAACCGGGTCAAACGGCGCGCGCGCGCGATGGATCGCGGACCCCCGCGCGGTGACACAGTCCGATGAACGCCGCATTCCTCCGGGGGGGGCTATAGGTACAACCTATATAAATATATGTATAAATATAAACGATAACCTCGAACAGCGCATCTCCCCTCCAGCTATAGACACGGGCCGGTGAATCGGCGTTGTCATACGCCTACACCATCGTGCCTATAGGCGTTATACGCGTACCTCATTAGTCACGCGTTGATGATTCATTAACGAACAGCACCCGTGGCAACACCGCGCCGACACCGCTCCAAAATGGCGGTGTTTCTGTAGTATTAAAGTAATGACACCGCGATATAGGTGGCTTTAAACTCTCCCTTTCTTACGCTGACACCGCACCAACATGGCGGTGTTTCTCTAGTATTAAAGTAATAACACCGCGATCTAGGTGGCTTTAAACTCTCCCTTTCTTACTACTGTCTGAATATACCGTGTGATTCTAGGTGGGCCTACGGCTCGTCTAGAAGTTGTGGTGTAGGCATTTTAATTCGCTACACTCTAGATTACAACATTAGAAATGTTCAAAGATGCCCGAACGGTCGTTTTATTGTAATGAATATTGATATTAATAATACCTCGCTTAAACTGGTTTGTGTATATGCGCCAAATGGAGCCACAGAAAGGAAATTATTTATTAAAGATCTGGATAGATTAATAACTGGTAGTGAAATAATTGTACTTGGGGGCGATTTTAATTTTGTTGAAAACAATAATCTCGACAAATATGGGGGAAATGATAACGCTAGAAACGATGGCAAGGAAGAAATTGATGTTCTGAAATCTGATTTCCAGGTTTGTGATATTTATAGAAAATTGTACCCACAGAAAAAGATCTACACTTGGGTCTCGGGGTCAAGTCGCTAGCAGATTGGATCGTTTTTATGTGTCAAATATTATGAGAAATTCTGTTTCACAGTCAGACGTAATACATGTTTCCTTCAGTGATCATTCTTGTGCTACTTATGATGTAAATTTTCACGATGTAATTTCGTGGGGCCCAAGCTACTGGAAATTGAATGTCTCGCTCTTGGGAGACGACGAGTTACTTGTTAAAATTCAAGATGTGTATGAAAATGTTTTTGTAGATAATGCAAGTGGTGACATTATTACACAATGGGATAACTTCAAAAGTAACTGCAAGAAGCAAATACGCGATTATGCTATCCGAAAGGCAGCTTTTAAAAAGCACCACCTAAATAATTTGACTGAGGAATTGAACATATTAAAATCTGACCCAATTATTAATAAGGAAGCTATAGAGACAATTAAGTCAGCCATGAATGCTTGTCATGAAGAGTCTAGAATGGGTTCAATTATAAGAGCTAGATCTGTTCAGTTTGAGCAAGGTGAAAAGCCTACAAGGTATTTTATTAGGAAAGAATCTACCAGGGCGAAGCGTAAACTAATTAAAAAAATGTCATGTCAGAAAAATCCATCTATGTTTCATGATTCACAGAAATCTATTTCTGAATGTATACGATCTTTTTATGAACAATTGTACACTGAGCAACAGACGGATGTCGAATGTCAAAATGATTTTTTGTCAAGTCTGCCACAATTGAATGAACAGAGTAAAAACTTTTGTGAAGGTTTACTAACTGAAAGAGAATTATATTTAGCGTTAGGTAACATGTCAAAATACAAGTCACCAGGTTGCGACGGGTTACCGAAGTTGTCAATTATTGTTATGAAAAGGGCGTTTTGAGTCCAAGTCAGCGTTCCGGGCTAATAACTTTATTATGTAAAGATGCTAATAATCCGTAGTCCATAAAGAACTACAGACCTGTGAGTTTGCTGAACTGTGATTACAAAATTGTATCTAAAGCTCTTTGTAATCGTTTGAAGGAAGTAATTGAATTTATTGTTCACCAAAATCAAACCTGTGGAGTACCCGGTAGAAGTATTTTCGATAATATACATCTTCTGCGGAATACATATGACTATGTTGAGCAAAAGGATTTTGGAGCATGTTTTCTGAATTTGGACCAGGAGAAGGCTTTTGACCGAGTAGAGTGGTCTTTTCTTTTTAGATGTTTAGAACAATATGGTTTTGGACATGACTTTTGCCGTTGGGTTAAATTATTATATACTGATATAAGTTCTGTTATTGTTAACGGTCATGTGACTGAAGCGTTTGGTTTATCAAGGGGTGTTAGACAGGGTTGTGCCTTGTCCCCTCTGTTGTATGTATGCTCACTGGAGTCATTTTTAGCGGCAGTAAGAGCCAGCGTTGAAATCAAAGGTATACGTATACCAGGTACACGTATAGAAGCCAAGGTTTCTGCCTTTGCAGACGATACAACAATTATACTGTCTGAGAGAGATTCGATTCCCCCTGTCGTTGACCTGTCAAAAAAGTATGGAAGGGCATCGGGAGCAGTGTTGAATTTGGGAAAGAGTACGGTACTGCATTACCGATAGGTAATTGGAACGAAAATTCGATTCCTGATTCCGGATTCAATGTGGTTAAAAATGCTAAGATTTGTGGGGTGTACTTTGGCAAAGATCAGGGGGAATTGAACTCCTCTCATGTTTTAAACAAAGTAAAAAAAGAGTGCCCAATTGGACGGGAAGATATTTGACACTGAGGGGTAAATCTGTTTTAATTAACACGGTTGCACTTGCAATGCTCTGGTTCACGGCACAGTGTGTAATCTTACCTAAAAAATGTGTTAAACAATGTCCCCAAGATGTTTTTAAGTTCTTGTGGGATGGAAAACCCGAAGGTGTAACTAGGAATGTTTTATATAACAAGTTTTCATGTGGTGGTTTAAATATTCAGAACATTGACTGTAAACTCAAAACATTTGCAGTGAAACATGTTTTAAAGTTAATTTATGGATCAGTCGCCGACTGGAAATATTTCGCGATATATTGGATAGGATTATCCTTGAAGAATGTACGTCCAGAATATGCTAGACCAAATGTTCCGCATTCTGAGACCATGCCTGTGTTTTATAAATTTGTACTTGGCGCGTGTAGGGAATTTTATAGCGGACAGACCTTGCCTCAAACAATGTACGGATGTAAATATATATATAACATCTTTGTAAATAGAACGGTGGAAGTGCCAAGAGTTATGCGAGCAGCGAAACTCAGAAACATCTTTTCATAGAATGTACCGTTATTAAACAGGTTTTTGAAGAATTTAAATTGATATTTACACGGTACGATGGGTTTTTCCCGGTTATGAACGACAGTCATCTGTTTCATAAATTATTCACAGTACGTATGTCAAATGAGGTCAAAGTATTGTACATGTATCTAATCAATGGCTTGTTATTTAGTACATGGTGTGCGCGAAACGATGTGGTGTTTCAAAGGAAAGATAGAACAGTTCAGTCTATTACTGCGGTCGCAAAGCAAACTATTAAAAGTAGAGCACATGTGGACTTTATTAGGTTGGAAAGAGAAACCTTTCGCAGGATATGGTGCAGAAATAATGCAATTTGTAAGATACAACGGTCAAGACTTATCTTTTTCTTGTAGTCCATAGAGACTGATTGCAAACTTTGAAAGAACGAATTAAGACAGTCCAATTTTGTCTGTGATATTTATTATATTTTAAAGGACTGTACTGTGTAATGGTTCAAAAGTATGTATTACCAATGTAATTGTATATATCTGTGAATAAATTCCTTATCTTTCCAAAGAAAAAAAACAACAAAAAAAACAAAAAACGTACACATATTTTAATTACAACTGCTCGCTTCCTCTGCTTTTTTGCTACCAGTACGCGCTGTTAAAAAAATAAATAAATAAAACAATTCAGCATACATACCGCATTTTTTTTCAAATACGACGGACAGATAAAAGGTTATTTCACCCGACACAATCACAATCTCTTCGCCTGGCCCTTAATGGGTTTGTCAACGGTGGCTTTACCGAGAGTGAGTTTTCCATCCCGGGAATTGCGCTCGTACACTAACCTGAGTACTGACACTAACCTGACAATATGATATCTCGGGGCTATCTTTGCTCTAAACTTATAGTAAACAATCAGATCACTTCTAATGGTGGCGTGTCATGATTCAAAATCAGCCAATCAGTGAGCCCGTTAGAGCCCGCTAGCACAATGTTATCAGTATGTATAGTGTGCCCAATGTGACTAGCACTGAAACTGGCCCAGATTATTTCCTATTGAAATTTGGAAACTTTGTTTTGATATTTTTTGTGAGTGAAATTTAACAGAAACATTTTAAAATAATCACGAATCATTTCTCGCTCAGTCATGTACAGTGACCAATCAATACTCACCGGAAGTGAATGCAGAATTGCAATCTCTTGACTAAATATTGCAATGATGATTTGTGACCAACACAAAACAGACTGATTTAAAGTCAGCGCTTAGCTCAACCCGCCTTTCAAGGAACGAGCATGTCCAAAAACCTGGTACTACAAATATTAGCTAGTTAAAAAAGGAAGAAAAATGATCATGGGTCAAGCACAAGTAGGCATGGCGTATTCATCATGTAGCTTAATGATGCTGTACCTTGATGTTCGTGGTATGGTTATCCCCGACCAAATGGACTGTAGCTTGCTGAGTGGTGGATATTCAGACTAGCTCTCTGTAGGTATTTCTAGGTGAGATTGTGCTAAAGTATTGCAGAAAATTTTATGGAAGCCAGATGTCTGATGACTGAGCATGAGAAATTTTTTGTCGCAAGAAGAAGCTTTCATTGTGGGTCAAACTGACGTGCTTACAAAATGGCGGCGCCCATGTACAAGTGGGAGGTTCTCAAATCTGTTGGTCAGCGATTGGATTATGCTTCTTCATTGTGTGGAGGAATACAGATACTTGGTGGTTATTCACATTGGTAAGCCACCCCTGTCTAAATTGTAGGTATGTCAATTTGCAGTAGAAAGATAAGACTGCTTAACTTGGTTTGGTCGGAGAGATGCAAATTATATACTGTATTTTTACCTGTAACGCTGCTCTTATTATCAATGTAGGCATGCGGAAGGCAGCTGGCGCTATTTTTCCGATGATTTGCAGAACAAGACTTTGGGGTACATGAATTATACTTGCCCAGACTGTCCTCCTTTTAAAGGTTCATGGAGTGGTTGTTCCTTCGTGAGTGTGGAGAGCGGAGAGAAATATGAAACCAGAAAATTTACAGCGTAGGTAGTCAGGATGGCCGAGCGGTCTAAGGCGCTGCGTTCAGGTCGCAGTCTGGTTCTCCAGGCGTGGGTTCGAATCCCACTTCTGACAAACATTTTAAATCTATTTTGTTTATTTCTCAACCGGCTCCAGTTTTCTAACGTACACATATTTTACTTACAACTGCTCGCCTCCTCTACTCTTTTTGCTGCCAGTACGCGCTGTTAAAAATAAATAAATAAAACAATTCAGCATACATACCGCATTTTTTTCATATACGACGGACAGATAAAAGGTTATTTCACCCGACACAATCACAATCTCTTCGCCTGGCCCTTAATGGGTTTGTCAACGGTGGCTTTACCGAGAGTGACTTTTGCATCCCGGGAATTGCGCTCGTACACTAACCTGAGTACTGACACTAACCTGACAATATGATATCTCGGGGCTACCTTTTCTCTAAACTTATAGTAAACAATCAGATAACCTCTAATGGAGGCGCGTCATGATTCAAAATCAGCCAATCAGTGAGCCCGTTAGAGCCCGCTAGCACAATGTTATCAGTATGTATAGTGTGCCCAATGTGACTAGCACAGAAACTGGCCCAGATTATTTCCTATTGAAATTTGGAAACTTTATTTTGATATTTTTTGTGAGTGAAATTTTATAGAAATATTTTAAAATAATCACAAATCATTTCTCGCTCAGTCATGTACAGTGACCAATCAATGCTCACCGGAAGTGAATGCAGAATTGCAATCTCTTGACTAAAAATTGCAATGATGATTTGTGACCAACACAAAACAGACTGATTGAAAGTCACCGCTTAGCTCAATCCGCCTTTCAAGGAACGAGCATGTCCAAAAGCATGGTACTACAAATATTAGCTAGTTAAAAAAGAAAGAAAAATGATCATGGGTCAAGCACAAGTAGGCATGGCGTATTCATCATGTAGCTTAATGATGCTGTACCTTGATGTTCGTGGTATGGTTATC
>JAVTVY010042967.1:0-19029 GCA_036873755.1 Hanleya hanleyi | reverse complement strand
TACGAAATTATCAAAGTACCAAAATTGAAACCATCTCATTTATCTGCAATATTATACACAAAATTGATATGGATTGATTAAAACATATTTTATCCATATCACATATACTGTGTTTGTCTGAGTTCCTGAGTTGAGCAGTACATGTAATACAGTCATGTTAACACACCCGAGTCCACCACTACTCATCGCGCATGTGCAGTCGCGCATGTGCAGTCGACCCCTTCTAATGTAGGGTGTAAGCCTGGCCCATGCATGGAATCTCAGGTAGCGAAAACCCCAGGTCTCTCGCCCCACCCTATCCCACGCCACACCTATGCGACCCGCTGTGCAGCGAGTAAAGCGGAGAAGGAAAAGGAGTCGTCGGACACGCCACGGATTATACTAGGGAGATATGCTAGTGCTACACTTAAGTCGAATAGAATGATGACATCTTGGCAGTGGTTTGGTCAGCACAGCACTATTCAGGTGGCACATTGTTATCATAAACCATTGGAGAATGTCTAATGACTATTGCGTACCTCTCGTGGGGAAATGGACTGGTAAAGTGGTTGTAGGCTGGCTTGTATGCTGTGAGCTACTGTGGATGAGGAATCCACTGTTGTTTTTTGATGGTGCCTATTGTTCGAGTTCCAGTCACCAACCAATTACTCCCCCTCCCCCCAGATATAACACACATCACATAGGAGACTGGAGGCAGGGAGCAGGAGCAAGGGAATGGGTTGCATGGCTAGCTCTGTATGAATATACCGATCACTTAATCAACTACGGTAAGCGATCCAAATATTCGATCGCCGGAAGTGATTTTTTAGTCCCAAAATCGATGCTGGATTGTAAAAATTGGATCGTACGCCCCTCTGCAATGACGAGAAAAATCGGCTCGATCGAAAACATTAGATCGCGGAAGTGAGAGAAAAGCACGATATATCCGATTATCTCCCCTAGTTCACAACGTAAAAATTGCCGCGATAATTAGTCAATGCATTGTACATTAATAAGATAAATTTGTTTATAAGAAATCTGATTCACCCATAGCCCTACATAACGTAATACATTATTTTTTGGAAGAAAACGAGATGAACTATATAATATTAAACTTCGACAAAGAAATTTCACCATACTGATTTGGTTTTATTAAAAGTCCGATGTGACAAAATATCATAAAGAATGATACATTAATCGGGTGAACAATTTGGTGAATTAAGCTCCTTAAAATGTTTGTAATTTGAAGAAATTTGATAGACGAATAAGGACTTCGTTATGATATCAAACCACACATTATTATATTACGTATTTGTGTATGACATTTATATAACAAATTTGATATATGGCATTCGACGGATCTTGATCGCGAATGTTAACCTATTTGTCAACCGTATACGCTAAACCTCTAGCGGACCCCTATTGTCCTGTCTGACCTGCTCTGTGTATCCCACGTGGACCGTCTGCTCAGGAGGCCCAGAAAGGGGGAGAGTTCAAAGTCGGTTGCCGTTCTCGGGAATATCAAGTTGTAAGGTGTGTGCCCATTGCATCAGATTTCTTCACCGCTACTAATTTTTTCGTATGGGAAAAGATCCAGATGGCTTTTTATGCACACCAAATGACCACCCGGGATTTTCCTGGCAGGCCGTAACTGAGCCATCTCGGAAAGCCCCTTGAACAGATGTACATATAGCGTTGATTTTATTCTCGTATTTTGATCAATAACGTTCTGAATAATCACATGATTGATAAGAAATCTGGACTATACAGTCTACATTTCTCAAGCACTATTTGTTTGTGCATTAAAACATGATCACAAACATATAGCATGTTCGAGAAAGATGCCGTATATTTATTATTATTATTTTCATCATTTCATTTCAGTCCACTTTATATGAAACAAACTTGAAATGATTGAGGTGTTCACATCGCAGGGCGTAATAGTATAACCCCTCAGAGCCCCTTGATTTCTAACTGAAACCGAAGCCTTGACAGACTCTCCTTTGATATTTAAATTGTCAATGGCTACATTGTTTTGAGTCCGGACTCCTTTCATCATTCAGTGTAACAATCTGTGTTCACATTTACCTGGAGGTGTGTTTAGTTTATTTTTATATGATGGCCGAGAGGGGCCATCGCGTCTTTCATTTCTAATTTAACGCGATGGAGCGATGGAGCTATGCGATGGAACGATGGAGCTATGCGATGCGCGATGGAGCTATGCGATGAAGCGATGGAGCTATGCGATGAAAAGTCGCGCTATGCGATGCGCGATGAGGCTATGCGATGGAGCTATGCGATGCGCGATGGAGCTATGCGATGGAGCGATGGAGCTATGCGATGAAAAGTCGATGAAAAGTCACGCTATGCGATGCGCGACGAGGCTATGCGATGGAGCTATGCGATGCGCGATGGAGCTATGCGATGGAGCGATGAAGCTATGCGATGAAAAGGCGATGGAGCGATGGAGCGATGGAGCTATGCGATGGAAAATCAGAAATGAAAGACGCGATGAAAATGCGATGGAAATGCGATGGAGCGATGGAGCGATGGAGCTATGCGATGGAGCGATGGAGCGATGGAGCTATGCGATGGGGCTATGTGATGGAGCTATGCGATGGAGCTATGCGATGAAAAGTCATTGCGCAAACACCATCGCCAAAGTGAACAGAGAAATTAACAATTATTTTAAACATGAAAATTTCAATATGTGATCACGGTAGATAAGAACATTGCATTAAATTTCGGTTGGAGGTGTTCAAATGTATGCAGAAGATATTAAAACAACCAAACTTCAATTTCAAACGTTCACCGATGCGGTTTTACGTCACTTTTGAATACGAGCATTTATGGTATAAAACTACACGCTTAAACTAAAGTATTGAAACTTACTCGTAAAGAGTTGAAATAACCCTTCAAGTGTGTCCACAGGGACAACACTTAAACGAGCAGTCCCTGTGGACACACTTAAAGAGTCATTTCAACACTTTACGAGTAAGTTTCAACACTCTAGTTTTAAGCGTGTAAGCTATTTACTACGCATGAAACACAGCTTTCTATGTTGATATGGAGAAATATTTTTTTCGCTTCAAAGACGGGACAGCAAGAGGGTTTTTTTCGCATGTAAACATGACATCTTCTTTCACCAGTGTGACACCAGAATAGGCTGGTAATTTTTTCTGCAGTGTAATGTGCTTATCTCGTGAATTTGCTGGCAACCAGTTCCGTTCCATTGCTTCGACAATTCCAAATTCACTGAGTTAGTAAACATACATGGGAGCTTTATAACATACTTCTCGATTTTAGGCTTGAGTATGCTCATCAGCCGTGTAAACAAAATTATGTGATCTGCACGCCGCCATCAACGCTAGCCAATCAAGTCGACGTTTGCCATCCTTTGTATTTTTTAATCACAGGTCAAAAAGTTCCAAGATGTTTCCCCCTTTTCCTTGCAACGAACAGAATGAACTATATGTTTGCATTGAATAGTATATGACAAATGGGCAATTTTCAGGGTTTTGCATACCAGGTGTTCACATAACACATTGACAGAATATCTTTAGAAAAAAACAACGTTAAAAGTGTGTAGGTGGGCAGGTATCTCACCGAAGGCATGTCGGCTATATCACAAGTTCATCGACTTCCCTCAGGGAAGATGGTGGACAGTATTTGTGAAAAGCAGAAGGCTGTACCGTAAACTTCTGCGGGCTGAAGAACTATACGGATTTTATTCTCGGGGCATTATTTAGAATAACAGTATTGTGTACGTTAAAATGTGTCAAGGTCGTAAGCTTATACGTAAAAGTCGCCTATACTTCGCTCGTGCGGCTCTCGCACCAGAGATGTTCATGTAATTTTTCCGAACAAAATTTATTCCATCCTCCCATAACCGCTCCCCGTTAAACAACCTCGTTCTACCCATCTTCACACAACAGGCTGATTATAACGTTTTGTCGCCTTGATATAATATGGCAGAATTATTGTTCCAAAACTGTAAGTTAAGCTATCCACCTGTACTGATCAACACTCGCTCAATGACATTTCTCTCATTCTCGCCTTTGCTTTATAGATTATGTATATAAAACTATATATTTTTAGAAAGCCTGTTTTCTAAGAATTCTAGACATGTTCATACGTTTAAACTTTGAATATAATTAAGTCTATCATTCATATTTGAACTTTGCTCTTCGTAAATTCTACAGATCATTTTCAAATGTCAATTTCAAGAAAAGTATCAAATATAACTGCGTGAAAATCGACAGCTCCATCTAGAAACGCGTCTCTCAGTTTTCTCGTTTTTTCTTAGATTCTCACTAGAGCCCAAAAACCGAAGAAATATCGTTAAACTTACCGAACACTGCTAAAGCCGGAATATCTCGCTAAAGATTTGATAATTAAAAAAAAATGAAAGACGCGTTTCTAGGCCTCTATGCCATCTCAATTATGTCCAAATCTCGCCATTCTATGATGTACGGTTTTCGAGAAATTTCGGTTTTTACCAGCGAAACCGGTCCAATTTAATATGCGATAAATCGAAAAAAGAGCCCAGCAGGTGATTATTCTACTGTGTTAGCCAAATATTCCCCGATAAAATCCTTCACTGACATGGATTACTCTTGTCACGCTCAAAGATATTGTATTGTTTGCTTCTTACTTTGCGCAATGACTTTTCATCGCATAGCTCCATCGCATAGCTCCATCGCATAGCTCCATCGCATCATCGCCCCATCGCATCCATCGCATCCATCGCCCCATCGCATAGCTCCATCGCATCCATCGCATAGCTCCATCGCATAGCTCCATCGCATCCATCGCCCCATCGCATAGCTCCATCGCATAGCTCCATCGCATAGCCCCATCGCATAGCCCCATCGCATAGCCCCATCGCATAGCTCCATCGCATAGCTCCATCGCATAGCTCCATCGCTCCATCGCATAGCTCCATCGCATAGCTCCATCGCTCCATCGCATAGCTCCATCGCATAGCTCCATCGCATAGCTCCATCGCATAGCCTCATCGCGCATCGCATAGCGCGACTTTTTATCGCATAGCTCCATCGCTCAGCTCCATCGCTTAGCTCCATCGCGCATCGCATAGCTCCATCGCATAGCCTCATCGCGCATCGCATAGCGCGACTTTTCATAGCATAGCTCCATCGCGCATCGCATAGCTCCATCGCGTTAAATTAGAAATGAAAGACGCGATGGCCCCTCTCGGCCATCATAATTTTTAGCATGTCCAGCTGTGAATTTCCTGTACAGCATATTTGTTTTAATAGTCTTGCCAAGCTTCACAGCTTGTCCTCCAGAGAAAACTACATCAAATGGAAGAATCCAAAGTCAGGATAGGGGTGTGCGGGATAATTAGGTTACCAGCAGAGGGAATTACACTGTAGTACTCCAAATCAAGCTGGAAGGGTCCAATACTATAGAGGGAATCTGGACTGCATGAAATTTAGAGTGAAACAGGCAAGTCCACATAAGAGTCACGTGCAGCATACAAGTTTCACCCAGACTTGAAATGACACTTATTCATATGCAAATGAGATCGTGTGTACAACACAGAACTGACTGCCTGGGGAATACCTTGCCCCTTCTGAAGCGCTGTTCACCAGCAAGAGGCAATTGAAGGGGATTTCAAAATACGTTGCAGTATTATGGGTTTTTGTGTTAATTAATGTGTGGAGCCTGTTTGTCCCATATATAATTTTCACAACACCCTCATTCAAACTTGTTCTATCTTGGCGTTGAAGGCTTTTATCGGAAGAAAAGGAATGGAATAATATCCTATGATAATGTAGCATTGTGATCGTTTCACGAGCGCTGAATTGAAGGGTCGACAACAGCATTTTTATCGAACCAGCCGGTATCAACGGCGGATTTTGGATAGCCAGCGAAAATGACTTGAAACAGAAGAAGCCAACACACGTATTTTCTTATAGAAACAAAGATCAATTAACAGCTCTCTATTTTACAACATTCAACGATTTCAGATAATTTAACATATCTCCAGGTGGCGACAAAACACTGAAGCCGTGACGGGGATAAGTAGGCCCCTAACAGAGAAACATTTCTATCATTATCCTTCCATATATCGTCCGTTTATTAAACAAAATCGCAGACATCGGACACACCACTCTAGGTTTTACACGCTCCCTTAGGGTAGGAATACACCAGAGCCGTTGCGTTGGCGCAGGCGGCAACGCTCGCGACAACGCATTTGTACGTGCATTCACCATATGCGTCTTTTGGCTGCGATGGAGGCTGCGTATATGCCTATACCTAATTTAAATAACATAACGTATGGTAATTCAGCACCAAGTAGGCGCCAAAGTGTGCATAATAATGTCCTTGACCTTCCAAAGGCAATGCGTAGGCCTGTGCAGCGCGTCAAAAAATGGAAAATTCCCAATTCCAACGGCAACGCAAAGCTATAACGTAACCGATACTCGACGCAATGCGAATAGTGTGTTCACCACTTCTTTTAGCAACTTGTTCAATTTGTTGCGACAACGCATATGCGAATCGCATTGCGATGACGGCTCTGGTGTATTCCTACCCTTAGTTAAAGAACAAATCGGCAACCATTTAATTCCCGCAGTGAGCGGCTATTGGTCTCAGCATAATTTTTCACAATATTTGCAAGACCGTCACACGTTCGTTTCTTGAATTCGCAAAAAGAATATGTCTATCGTTTTTAATATAATAGAAATAATTTGACACTCGCGCAACTATTATGTTTTACACGAAGTTGTTTTTATTTACCATTCAGGAATATATGCTGTTTAGATTTGGTTTAGGTCACATTAACAACTCCATTTTGTGTATGCGTTGATACTGCCGATCTCGCGCATAAGGTTGCGTATCTGTTCATATTCATTCTAGCTATTGCCGACTATGTGCGATCGAATTTAAGTTAGACCGTCCTATTTTAGAATTTGTGGGTGATTGTAAATCAGTTAGAATATCCGATCGTAAATCTCCCGAAAAAATGGGGTCGATCGTAAATCGAAAGATGATCGTATATATGGATCGCTTACCGTACCCAAGTAAATCCATATAGATCCGACGCTACCAGTATTAATGTTGAAATATTCTGTGAATGCATAGCACACTACAATGAAGACTCAGAATGACTTATTTGATTGAATCAATATTTATTTTCAATGAATTTAACTATTAAGGGGTCCTGTTCAAAATACTGCCTACACATGAAGCTCTCCTGTATCATATATTAATTGCATAGATCAAAAGTTTTATAGAGCATAACTACTTAACTCGGTGAAGCCGGTCTACACAGACACCTGGATAAAACATCAAACCTCTGAATTTCAATTCAAGTTACAGTCATCTTTGAACCTCTGTAAACCAGAGCTTTTGTCTACAATGTGACAACATTCGGGTCTGGAGAATGGTTGTCATATGATAGGTTTCACTGCAGTCATCGATCATCCTACTTCACCGGGAACCAAGTAATCCATTAAGAACAATGATTGTAGTTAAATACATCATAGAAAGAGCAACAGACTAAGTTAGACAAAAGAAAACAGCTTAAATATGCTGTCAGATATTTTATATACCGTATACAAAATGTAACTTTCACCGGAGTGAAAGTTATGCTGAAATCAATAGATCTTGAGAGCATTATCTTCACCGCTTCCTTTTGTGATCAATCTAAGGAATCTCATTTTGTCATCTAGATTCTAATATATAGTCATCAAATCTAATAACAGCTTAGGTACAGTCTTTCCAGTAAAGATTTAGTTACAATATATATTTCACACACTCCATGAATATCTTTATACACTAAAAATGAAGGTGTTCTTCCATTCTTCTCCTATCAGGGATGGTACATTGTGTCATCAGTCTCTGCCCCATTCAAAAGGCTGTAGGCTACAGACAACAGGAGGCAGAGAATCTGCTGCTCTTCTATTAAACAAAGGCATATCACTTCAATAAGAGTTTAAACATGGACTATAACATACAATATTATTACCTCTAAATATATTTTCCCATACATTTGAATTAAAACAGGGCAACATCCAGCATTATTTTTTCCCTCGATTTCTGTTTGAACATTCAAAAAGTGTCTGTCCAATCAGCCAATAATCATCAATCTAAAATGAATAACTAATTAAGAACAACATTCTCATTGTGTCAGAATATGTAACTCCTACCGTCAGCCTCTTGGCACATGATGTTCAGCTGATCAGCATCATCTGTTGAAGAACGGAGTGGAGTGGGCGCATGTTTTCGCAGCTAAAGCCCGGCACACATGAGAGCAATTCCCTGAGCTAACAGCCTCAATTGCCTTTTGGCTAATGGGCTAGCTCTCATGATTGAGCATTTTTTGGTGAGATTTTGACCTCATGAAGCCAGGAGAAATGAAAGATCATATGATATTGAAGAAGGTATTCCGCGGGAACTGAAATATTCTTGGTGAAACGTTGCTCACCGTGTGCGCTTAAACCACATGAAAGCTATCTCCTGATCCACCATGGAATTGAGGCCCAGGGGATAGCTCTCATGTGCACCGAGCTTTACAGACATGCAGTGCAGTGAATAGATGAAGAGTCCGCAATTTAATACGCTAGCTTTCCAGGAGCGAAGTTAAATATTTTTTAATATACTACTGCAGGAGGTCACAGTTCTGATAATGTGAAAATGTTGTGGACATCTTCATAAAATAAAGCATAAACACAAAATATGAAATCTCATCTTGCAGGCCAACTTGTTCAATAAAACCCTTTTGGCTACAAATATTTCAAAACATTTTTTTTACATTAAGCACTCACTAAACATACTGAAACACAAAAGGAAAATACATTAGATGTGTTTGTAAAATACTATACACCACATCACCCAAAACAGGGAGCCATTGAGAGATGGATTATAAACAATACTTAAAGACATTACAAATAAGACAAATATGAGTGAGTGAATATGATTCAACGTTGCTTTCAACATCATTTCATTCATATCACACACAGAATGATGGATAGGCCTGTGCTGTAATAATGAATGATAAACCCAATTCTCCGAAAAGTTTTCCAATTTCACTTTTAGAAAAACCTTTATGTGTTACCCTAATATTATCTGCTTCAATTCATATAACCTCAAAGCACTGGTTACCGGTTTAAATAGGTTTTCCCCGTCATGATATAAACCAGGAACAGATTCCCCGAGAAAATATTACAGCACAGGACTGTTGGATTAACATGATTAACAACACCGATTGGTGGATTGGAACAGCCAGTCATTTGTACAGTGATAAAATACATAATCTATTTATTTAAGTTGAGAACTTCCATGTTCCTGAAACAAGTGAGATAAAAGCAATTCTCATCAAGTCTCAATGGCTGTTTTTTTTGACAGTACAATAACTCTCACATCAAGATCTTGTTTCATGGATTGTTTAGCATCGAGGACAATGGGTCCTGCTTATAAGGATAACATAGGATGAACAAGCCAGGCAATTCTATATCAAGCAAGTGACAGCTGCCGTTGATTGATTGAATCACAATCATTTGAGTTTACATTTTAATTTATAACATCTTCATGTGCAAAATTAAAAATAAAATTTTCAAGATACAATATCAAATAATCATCACTTTACACAAAAATTATTACAATCTGCTTAAACATATTATTTAAGAATTATTTTTTTTTGTATTCTAATTGACATAAAATATTACTTGAATAAACCCTCATTATAATGACATTCGTTACAGCACAAACTTCATTATACATGTAATGACAAAGTTTGCAGAAACACATGAACCTAAATACACTTAATCTCTGTCATGTGGTTGTTCGTTAGAACACCAAATTCTTTATACTGACAAATTCAACTGAGATAAATGTTGTTATTTTAGTTTATTAAGTGTACATGTAGCTTTTCACATGCTTTTGCTACTATGATATGTCAATATGATTGGTAATGTGTTCATTTCTTCATTCTAGGATAAAAACCCAGAGGAACCTGCAAAACTAATTTTGAACACCATCTGTCCAAGTTTGGTGTATAATAGAGCCATCGACTCAAGAACTTATTCGAATCACCAAAAATGTCCAGGTAAACCCTCTGCGAGGATTTAGGATTTACCTGGACTTGTGAAGATGAGCTATTCTGTGCTTTGTGGGGGAACATTTATTTAAAATGCAGTACTGTGGACGGTCAGATTTTTGTTTTGTTTTTAGGGGTACCAAAATAACTCTGGATAAAAGCATGCACCAGATGGGACTGAAATGAAGACAAACATTCAGAAATAAGCTCAGCTCTGGATATTAAAGATGTAATCAGTCTCAAATCTAGCCTGAAATCGATGTCTCTTAAACTCTGTGAAAGTGACATATGTTACAACAGGTACAAAATAAAACAAATTTGACCACAAAAAACTAAACTTGCTTCTACCACTCATGAGAAAATAGAAGGAATTGGTCTTTAAAAATAAATGGCATGGCATGCCGTTTATATTTACACACATGTGGTGCATTCTACCAATAAATGCCATGCGACTTCATCAAACCTTTATAAGCATGAGCCATGACATTATTCCACGGCAGCAGCTTTTCAGTATTCATATACGTGAGCATTGCTACGTCACTCAAACGTCATTTTCCTCTCCGCGTACAACACATACTCAATGGCGAAACAGAAAACCTATCTAAGAGGGTGGAGTTTCAAATTTCTGTGAGAAGGTATTCTTATATCCTTTGTATATCGCAATCTTATAATCATCAAATATAATACATATGATGCTTTAGCAAACTTCGCTGCTGAAAAATGCACAGGGCGAGTTTACAAAATGCATCGATTTTGAGGCTGCATTACATCTTTAACATACCGTACTTCTTACTTATCTCTAAAAATACAACCATCAAAATTGAATATATTCCGTCTCTAGATGTGATTGCTTCTGTGATTATAACCGTAGAAATACCTGCATGCTTAATTATTACTAAAACCCAGGTCCCTGCATCCCCTATTAATACCAATAAAATGAGAGGCAGGAAGCATCATAAACAGGTCATCCACTTCGGCTTTCTTAAAACGTAGAACATTTTCAGAAATAAAGTAGGACAAAATGTGGAAATGTACACAACTGTAACGTGAATGTGTAAGCAATTAAAATGCAATATGGTTGTTTTTATCCTTGACTTTTAACATGCAGTTTATCACATTGGTTTCCAGAAACAAAGTTTAAAGCTGCCAAAATGATATGGTACACGTACTGTTTCCACATACTAACACAGGAAGGAAGCAATCAGAGATTGCTCTATTGTATGCCCCCCATTCCGCTTTAATCCGACACTGCCCCACCATTGTTCTGTTCTGTATTGGTCGGTGGAGGCCTAATTTGGATAATTATAAAAATGCTGTTTCATTCACTTTTTTCGCCATGCCTCGGATAATACATATTCCAAGTATCGACCAACAAGTAATAGTACAAGTGATTTGATGCAAGATGGTCAATGGTGCCTTTGCCAGATCCAAAAATGTAACCTGGTTATGAGACCTACATTCCTTGGAGTATATTGTGGTGAAATTATGAAGCGCTCAGTGAACTTTGAATTTTGCACCCAATTCATCATTTTTGGGGCAATTTCATACTTTAGGGACCTATGTGGTCTACTTTGGAATGTACATATATATAGCCTATTTGCCAGTCCAAATGGTAATGGACTGAGATCCAGCCTGGACAAATATAAATATCCCATTCACTTAGGTTTGATGAACAAAGGGACCATAACTCTTGAAAATATGACCGAAAGCAGAGAAACTTCACGCTGCACACCTGTAGGGCATTAACCACATATCCTGCAAATTTCATATTTGTCCATGCAATATTAACCGAGATCCAGCCCGGACAAGTCCCAATTCACAAAGATTTCAAGAAGAAAGGGTCATAACTCTTGAAAATATATGCGAAACGCGGAGAAACTTCACGCTGCACAACTACAGGGTACTGACCACATCATACAAATTTCATAATTGTCCATACAATATTAACCAAGATCCAGCCCGGACAAGTCTCAATTCACTGAGATTTCAGGAACAAAGGGCCATAACTCTTGAAAATATAAGCGAAATGCAGCGAAACTTTACACTGCACAATTATGGGGCACTGACCACATATCAGGCAAATTTCATACTTGTCCATACAATATTAACCAAGATCCAGCCTGGACAAGTCCCATTCACGGAGATTTCAGAAAAAGGGTCATAACTCCTGCAAATATGACCGAAACTCAGAAAAAAAATCTACGCTGCACAACTACAAGGCACTGGCCATATTCCATGCAAGTTTCAATCCTGTCCATCAAATATTAACCGAGACAAAAAATTCGGACGGACGGACGGACAGATGGACAGACGGACGGACGGATGGACAGACGGACAAAGCGATCGCTTTATGCCCCCCTCTAATTAGAGGGGGAGCGGCATAATTAAAGAGAGGCAATATCCCATATAGACCTAAAAACGATACTAGAAAGTCACACGATCATATTTGAAAGGATATAACAGTAAATGGTAGATACATGTATATCAACATGAAATATCAGCACAGAAATAGGGATGAGAATATCACTAGACGGCCTAGTAACCCAGCTACATCTTTAACATATCCAAATATATAATCTACACAAATTCCAACCTGCTAGTCAACACTCTTATAAGCTAATTCAAAAATAAATTTTAGCCTGTTTATTCATCTATAAACTTCTGATATGGCAAAAACCAAATATCATCACCCTGAAGCTATTTAATATTCACACGTACATGTATATGTAGGCATAAGAACTTAAGAGTATGCTGGGAGTAAACTTGACTTGAGCAAGATTGCAATACATGAAATGTTATTATTCCTTGATCAATTTCACTGTTTCAAGAAATCTGCAAAGGAAGTTCCTTTTCTTCAATTTTCAATGTGAATGCAAACCAAACATCAAGGTTTGTTGCAGCTATACGTACCAAAATGGACGAGACTGTAACTAATTAAAATATTTGCAATGGGCAAAAAGATATCCTATAAAATACATGTAAGTTATGTCATAAGAAATCATCTGTGTGCCACAATCTGCTGAAACAAATAAAGCCCTCCCAATTTGAATCCTAATAGCCTACACTGGACATGTTGGATGGGCGCTTCCAATATTGTCTAACTTGGGTCACTCATGGGACAGACATTGTTACATATATATAATGGTCTTGTTGTGAGATATTGTAAATTTTTCTCTGAAGACAAGACAAATTTAAAATGGGATACATATATGGAAAGGTGGGTGGTGTTACCCTAGACATGTAATTGTATGAACATAGCAGATGGTGACCCTAATCATGCTTCAGCTTTGTATAACATACCAGGGTAATGATGTAAGAAGGGTTAGCAGGCATTTAATTACATTTAATTATTACATATGCAAAAATAAAATCGATATTTTTGATCCCCCCCCCCGCTATGGTGTACGAACTATCCTTGACCATCTCTGCCCCATGTACACATACACCGATCAATGTGAAGAGGAACACACTCAACCACAATCCATAATATAATTCATCACACATGCCTATCAAGTATATGACACTATGGTTCAAATGTTGTATGAATGCCACTCTGCAATTCTGACATAATTAGTTGTAGATTCATCTGGCTTTGGCCTAAGCGCTCGAAATTCTGAAGGTACGAAATGAAATTGCACTCCGAACAATGTAACAGGGGTTACAATATAACAGGGCTTACAATGTAACAGATGTTACAATGTAACAGATGTTACAATGTAGCAGGTGTTACAATGTAACAAGACAGAGATGGAATGTAATTGCCTGGTGTTCGCTTCCAGAGAATCAATCTGACAAATGCTGAGCCGTTGTTTAGATACATGACAATCAGTAGATGTAGTTTTTTGTTGTGATTGACTTGTCCATGGAGGGCATAGCTTCTTCCATGTTCACGGGCTTGTAATTGTTTGCATTGGGTCGACGATTGCCCCGCTTATCACCGCCCTCAACAATGCAGCCCATGATCTGTATAATGACAAACAATGTATTGTTAAATTATATTGTATTTCTTGACTTGACCGTTGATATATATCAATGATACAAAGCTAAATAATAATGAAAACCCAAGCGGTTGAAGTCCCTCGACATTGAAACAATTGATTTGGCTTGGAACCGTAATGTTTAGTACCTGGCATGGAGAGCAATTCCAAGTGAGAGCCGCTGGCAATGCACCCACAATTACTGAATTTGTTCTAATCCGGCCAGGTTTTCAGAACTTATTTTCTGGAAACAAAATTTTAACTTGACCCACAGGTGACATTACATATAGGTGAATCGGCATGAAAAACACCCACAAAACAAATTCGGAAAGATTCTGCTCAGATTTCAAAAGTTATTGTCCAGAAACAAAATTTTAACTTAGCCCCCAGGTGGTGCCACCTACAGGCAGATCGGCGTGATAAACAATCCCAAGTGAGACCTTGAGGCGAGGTACCCATATACCAAATTTGAAAAGAATCCATTCAGTTTTTCAAAAGTTATTATCTGGAAATGAAATTTTAACTTGGTCCCCAGGTGGTGCCACCTATATGCAGATCAGCGTGAAAAACATTCCCAAGCGGGATCTTGAGGCAACGTACCTACATACAAAATTAGAAAGAATCCGTTTTGTTCTTCAGAAGTAATTGCTGGCCGGAAACAAAGTTGGACAGACGGACCTCAATACTATGGCTCAATTCCAGTATGGGCGTGTTGGTACTGAGAACTTCCGGTAAGTACCAAAGGCCCTCATAATTAGTTTTATTAATCGAATATTCTATTTTTATAGAAGATTATCTTCTAATGTACACGTATACACGATCTATCGGTTCATGTAAAAAATATGAACAGAATAGTTTTCAAACAAATATTCTGGAATAGTTTATCAATATATTTTCCAAAATAATTGCCGGTGCCTTTGGTGAAAGGGAAACGGAGACGAATACTTCCTGGAAGCAGCTTTTCATACCTCTAACCTTAAGGGAGTAGAGGACGTTCATTTCCCTGCTCTTATGGGGCTACAACATGGTCATTTGTCAAATTTTTCAAAACAAGCTGAATTTCCTAACAAAAGTACCCAGACATATCAAAATGGAATAAAAATCAACAAAAGACACAACACAACCATTTATGCGTTTTACTGGTGGTTCGATAGTGTGATGGGATGGACCAAAAAATTGGCATTTTAAATTCAACGGTTGAAGGGTGCAAAGTGCTCCATAGATTAAAAATTATTCCTCCGGAATACCCCCCAAATTCACTCTTATTCAGTTTCAACTGAAACAAAACTTCTGAATGGCTAATAAATTGATCTTCAATAATATTCTCCACACCCATACCGATTCCCCACCCCCACCCCCTCCTGGAGATAGGACTGAAAAGGCTCCGTTTATCTGTTATACCGCTAATATTTTCTAAGAAAGTATGGTGTCCCCCTGTTTTTATTACATATTTAACAAGCACTATATGTGTTTAGTATTATATAGCAAAATGGGAAAAATTTGACCTTGGGAAGTATGATTTATTGAACATCTAAGAAGAAAAAAATCAAATTTCCCTATGTATTCAGTGTTATGGTTTTTAAGTGGTATACATGCATTTGGCTGCCATATTTTTTAAACGAGTATGGTGACCCCATATTTTTTTTTCATGGATCATCTTCTCCTAACCGGGTGAAAAAATCCTGAAATTTAAAAAAAAATTCAACCTCTAGAAATGAACGTCCTCTACTCCCTTAAAGAGAGGCAGTTATTCAAGGGAAGATCAGATACTTTCCAGAAAAGGGCTCTAGTCCCCCATTAGCCCTTTGGGCCTCTGGGGAAAAACATATATTACCATATATTAATTTGATCTTGGAAATAGGTCGAGGTCACTTTCTGAAATTTGACCTAAAGTCATGGTTGGGTTATCCTCAATAAGCTTTTGATTCATTATCAACTGAAAAATATTATTTTGGGAAATAATTTTAAGACTATTTTTTAAATTGATGACATCAGAAAGTGGTTTTCTAAAAACAAGAGCATGTGAGCTATTATCTGATAGGTGCATTGGCCATTGACACCTCGGTCTTAAAAACAATAATTTCGTAAGCAGTTGAATGAAAGGTATTTTGTACATTGGGAATCAGCTTTAGAGGAGGTACGTACTAGCATGTACCAAGTTAGTTCTAAACATTCCAATTGAGGCTTACAGCCCAGGCAAGTATGTATTCATGCAACAGTTGAGGAAAAAGGACATTAACTCCAAGTTTGGACAGCTAATGCACATCCACTAGCTGCTAACCATGAAGCAAGTGAGTTGTTCAACAAGTACCAACCCCTACCATAATGTAATAAATATTGCTAGACATAGGTGAAGTGCAATATGTCTAACATGAATAATAAGAGTATTTTCGTTATTTTGGGATAACACTATCTTAGAATAGCACAAATTCTAGTGCTAAAAATTTGGTCGAGTCCCGTGCGGGATTCGAACCAGCAACCCCAGAGTCAGCACTGTATGTCGGCGATCTAAACCACTCGGCCAACGGGCCTCCCACTAAAATAGGAGGTAGCAGACCAGTAATCTTGAAAGCGAACATACAGTACCCCTCTGATGATCGTAATGACACAGCTCCCAAAGCTGAATAGATATATTTTTGACGATGAATAATAAGGACGATGTAAAGAACTAAACCATGCACATCTGCAATATACTAAGCATATTCCATATTTGTTTTAAAGTTTCAAGTAGTAACCGTTATATGCAGGGTTCCTACCCTTTGTGGAAGACAAAATTCCAGGACTTTTCCAGGTCCACACAACCTTTTTCCAGGACCATTAACTGAATGTTCCTGGACAAGTTTTAACACCTTTTTACCCTGTTTCATTCAGCAAATTCAACATTCAAGTATGGTGCGATTCCATGTGTTACCATACGAGCACACTTGCTTTCCCCACATGTAAACTACTGGGCGATTTCACTGTCTGGGAACATCGTTTGGAACAAAATTTTGGTCTCCTCACAAGATCTAAATGAATAATGGGAATCAACTACAGTGCCGCCTCGCCTTAGTGCGCCTCGATAAAACGCGAATTCGGATATAACGCGCACAAATCTTTGTCCCCCAATCCAAAAATCAAAACATGAGGCACCGGAGGTGCTACAACTCCTCAGCCCCTTAACAGTCTAGACCAAGATGTTTTCATGTGTGTAGAAGTTTGGATGCATAGCAGAGAGTTATGGCATGCGAAATGCAAACCCAAGCCACAACCCCTGACAGATGAACGGATGGATACACGGACACCCGGACGGACGACAATCGGAATCCAGAATACCCCCCGACTATGTACAGGGGTTAACGTGAAACAAACAATTATTATTAATGATTCATATAAAAAGTTTGCAATAGATTCATAACAGATACGCAACAGTAAAAAACAAGGAAATTCCTGATATTTTTGTCTCACATATTTTCCATTTCATACGGCGATGGTTTTTACGGTGAGATCTAATTACAAAAAAAAGAAGATAATAATCAGCCGAGCGAAGAAACTACCTGGCGCCAGTCGGGAACGATTACAGAGAGCATTCAAGGCTTCCAAAAAATTAAGGAGCAAAGGTTTCCGAGGTTTAGTTGCACATTACAACATCAAAACATGCGGCAGGCCTGCACAAATTGAAATCCAGGTAACCCAAACAAGAGTTACACCAAAAAATTTTCATGTAACGATATCTCGTTAACAATATAGTCGATGGCGGCCATCTTGGTTAACGCAGTTTGGTGAAAAACAATTCCAGTCATCTTCTTATTGATGTGAAGTCACTCCCCAGATTTGAAATCGATCGGTTGAATTGTTCTCGAGATATCATGTTCATAACATTTTGGAGATGGATGGAATCTAAGATGGCTGACGGCGGCCATCTTGGTTAACGCAGTTTGGTGAAAAACAATTCCAGTCATCTTTTTATTGATGTGAAGCCACTCCCCAGATTTGAAGTCGAACGGTTGAATTGTTCTCGAGATATCGTGTTCATAACATTTTGGAGATGGATGGAATCTAAGATGGCTGACGGCGGCCATCTTGGTTAACGCAGTTTGGTGAAAAACAATCTCAGCCATCTTCTCACTGATGTCAAATCACACCCCAAGTTTGAAGTTGACGAGTTGAATTGTTCTCGAGATATCATGTTCACAACATGGTTGGGACGGATGGAATCTAAGACGGCTGACGGCGGCCATCTTGGTTAACGCAGTTTGGTGAAAATCAATTCCAGTCATCTTCTTATTGATATGAAGTCACTCCCCAGATTTGAAGTCGATCGTTTGAATTGTTCTCGAGATATCGTGTTCATAACATTTTGGAGATGGATGGAATCTAAGATGGCTGACGGCGGCCATCTTGGTTAACGCAGTTTGGTGAAAAACAATCTCAGCCATCTTCTCACTGATGTCAAATCACACCCCAAGTTTGAAGTTGACGAGTTGAATTGTTCTCGAGATATCCCGTTCACAACATGGTTGGGACGGAAGGACGGACGGACGGGTAGCATTTCCAAGTCCCCCTCTTAATTAACCATGGGGACAATTAACCATGGGGAGCTGATACGAGAGCTAAACATCACTTTTGCGAAGGGAGTGATTTGTTTTGTTCTTCCTATCATATTATATTTCTGATTAAATAAATCCATTTATTTTCAAACAAAAAAATAATGGAAATGAAATATTCTATGTGATCTCAATAGTGATGAATTTCAACAGTCACCAGTGGTACCGTTACCAGTAGACTCATCAATTAATTCAAGCTCACTAGGAGCTTGAACAATTCTAGTTAATGTTCTGTCATTATTTCTGGTAACGACTCAACTGCTACCTGACTGGGGTGATTATGTCATATAACAATATAACGTTTATAATGTAAATGTAATATGTTATCTTAGTTTTAACATCTTCTGTATGTTTTCATGTATAGAAATAAGGAATGCTTGATTGATTGATTGATTGATCACATTAAAAAAAGGTAGCCATT
>JAVTVY010042966.1:0-19359 GCA_036873755.1 Hanleya hanleyi | reverse complement strand
GATGGTAGGAATGGTAGCGATGGTAGGAATGGTAGCGATGGTATGGATGGTAGTGATGGTATGGATGGTAGTGATGGTAGGAATGGTAGTGATGGTATGGATGGTAGGAATGGTAATGATGGTATGGATGGTAGTGATGGCATGGATGGTAGTGATGGTATGGATGGTAGTGATGGTAACGATGGTAGTGATGGTATGGATGGTAGTGATGGTAGGAATGGTAGTGATGGTATGGATGGTAGGAATGGTAATGATGGTATGGATGGTAGTGATGGCATGGATGGTAGTGATGGTATGGATGGTAGTGATGGTAGGAATGGTAGCGATGGTATGGATAGTAGTGATGGTATGGATGGTAGTGATGGTATGGATGGTAGTGATGGTAGGAATGGTAGTTATGGTATGGATGGTAGTGATGGTATGGATGGTAGTGATGGTATGGATGGTAGTGATGGTAGTGATGGTATGGATAGTAGTGATGGTAGGAATGGTAGTGATGGTATGGATGGTAGTGATGGTATGGATGGTATCACAGGTACATCTTTTAATCATAAGAAACATGTGGACCAAGTTTCATAATCATTCAATGACAGCTGACAACTGCAGCAAACTGTGGTGTACAGATGTACATGTGCACTTCGGCTAAACGCAAAACTCAATCAGTTGCCATAATTTGGAGAAAAATTAATATTTCATCTCAAAAATAGCACAAATAAATCCTCCAATCATAAGAAACATTTGTACCAAGTTTTGTAATCATCCAATGAGAGCTGACAACTGCAGCAAACTTATCATGTACATGTATATGTATACATGTAGAGGCCTACATGTACAATTTACCTAAACAGAAAACTCTTCATTTGCCATAATTTGGAGAAAAATTAATATTTCTTGTCAAAAATAGCACAGGTACATCCTCTAATCATAAGAAACATGTGTACCAAGTTTCATAATCATCCAATGACAGCTGACAACTGGAGCAAAGTTACCATGTAGATGTATATGTATACATGTAGAGGCCTGTATGTACAATTTACCTAAACAGAAAACTCTTCATTTGCCATAATTTTGAGAAAAATTAATATTTCTTCTCAAAATAGCACAGGTACATCCTCTTATCATAAGAAACATGTGTACCAAGTTTCATAATCATCCAATGACAGCTGACAACTGGAGCAAACTTACCATGGACATGTATATGTACAATTTACCCAAACAGAAAACTCTTCATTTACCATAATTTGGAGAAAAATTTATATTTCTTGTCAAAAATAGCACAGGTACATCCTCTAATCATAAGAAACATGTGTACCAAGTTTCATAATCATCCAATGTCACAGCTGACAACTGAAGCAAAGTTACCATGTAGATGTATATGTATACATGTAGAGGCCTACATGTACAATTTACCTAAACAGAAAACTCTTCATTTGCCATAATTTTGAGAAAAATTAATATTTCTTCTCCAAAATAGCACAGGTACATCCTCTTATCATAAGAAACATGTATACCAAGTTTCATAATCATCCAATGACAGCTGACAACTGCAAGAAACTTTCCAAGTACAGATGTACATGTGCACTTCAGCTAAACGCAAAACTCATTCATAGGGATTTTAACATTAGAGTACCCCAGGGGTAGTACCCCCAGGTGGCATACCCAACCCCCATATTTTTTATATTTTTTTTATATTTTTTCTAATTATTCTAGATTTTTTTTTAACTTGCTAAACCAAAAACCCATTCATTTCCAGGCAGGGGACACCGACACCGACACCGACGACGACATCCTCTTTCCCCCTCTCACAATATCTCCCCTTTACTTCGTAAGGCGAGATAAAAATGATGTATACTGTTGGTAAATTACATGTTTAATTGCCAATGTATGCCAATGCCTTTGAAGAGCGCACATCTCATCTAACTGAGCACTCTTAGTTTCTATTTCCAAGCGTGTCAAGTGTAACAAATTCGGTAGACAAACTGACGCAGCCGACATGAGGTTGAAGCAGAGTTGTCTCCCTTGACAATTTCAATTATCAGAAACCACTCTCTGGGTTTCTGAAGGATGAGGATTGATTAGTCCAAGTTTTCTGTACATTTCCATCGTGACTGTTTTTCGGTTCTCACCTGTGGGAAAACCAACATGCCTGGTACATTAAAGTTATTTTTTTCGGTTTGATTTTCTTTATTGGTAAATAAATCATGATATATTAACGTCATATGAAACTTCAACAGTTGCAGCTATTCAATGTTTTTTATAATGTAACCAAACGGCTAAGAAAATCTGAACAACAATATGATTGATTTGTATCAAGACCTTTGAAAAAAAAGTGCAAAGACAAAATATATTTTAACTGGAGGAAACTGTATTTGCCTCAGCAGATTTTTTTTTTTTTTTTGCTAAGCCCATTTTCTGAATTGCGAGGGCTTTTACTAAACCCCATGGCAGTTTACGCTTATCCAGCATAAAAGGTGCCTACATATACAAGCAGGAACAAACAGTGATCAATCAAAGACAGTGACAGACTACAAGTAAGTCAGGCTACACCTAGCTTCTGTTAGACAACCAGAACCATGACATGTGCAGAGAGTATATCATAACAATACCTCATCCTTCCCTCTAACCCGAGTATGTACCTCACAGCTGACAATAGTAAATCTCTGATTAATGAGAGAAGATTCTGGTTTTTATTTTACTGTACACTTGGTCTTATGTTAAGCGGACATGTTTTCTGTACCATACTAAACTGTACAGTACATGGTTATCGAGTGTACCCAAGATGAGATCCAGTGACAGTGTTTGAAAAGTATTAAACTATATTGGTCAGTCTTACTCTCTACCATAATAACTATTCTAAGTTTTGATTTCATTGGAATTGTAAATATACTTTCCTTGTCAAGAGTCAGGTACTCTCATATTTTGATTCTTCTGCTACATTGTATTTTCAAATGCCAATTTCCTCAGAGATACCAACTGATTCACGCAGAAAGGACAAATGTATGCCTTTGAAGTACAAGTCTTTTTATCTTTCAAAGTTAGGCTTGGTATTTGAAATGAAGAGGCGAGGTGAGAGTAGTTCCTCTGATCAACTTGTATAGGGTATGAAAGGTAAGAGGAATAAATTGATCTGATCTAATACAACAATTGTCATCATTGGATGGACCTGACTTACTTCTACTCACTTATAATGAAGTTGTTTAATGGAAGGACTGAAGGGTAGAAAGCAAATAAATTTTTAAGGGGTAGAAGGGTCATTTAAAAAACATCCAACAAATAACACATTTTGATAAAAGTTATGTTGTAATTGAGATCAACTATGGTCAACCCAACGTATTTCCGTGACCTCAATTTTTCATATTACGGGCTTTGAAATCACACTTCTGAGATTCTCTGAAAAAACATGACAGCACCTGCACTTGACTCAAGTGCTCGAGATGACATCGAAAACCACGCATCGGCATTCTGGGTCTGATGCTTTGCGACGTCATACTATCTTTTATCGCACTGTGATGGCTTCTAAAGTGATGTCACTTTGTTGCATTATCCGACGTCATCTCAGTCATTTTTTCAACTTGTTCACTCGACCGAATTGAAGAAGAGAGAGAGAATTAAGGTTTAACATCGTGTTTCTCTAAGAATATAGGTCCCTAAATGAAATACAAGACTTTGCGGCTTGAAAAGCCTTTGGCAAATGCTGCAGGTGATCATGTTGCAGGTGATCAGGATGTTTAGTTTACTAGAACAATTAAAATCATACTATTACCTCTTTAAGCAAAAAAAATATATTGTTCCTGGTCATTATGAACCAATCATACATGTACATGTATACCAACACTTTGTCATCATAACATTGATTATCTTGCTTGATGAACAAGAGAGAGAGAAAGTATTTTATTTGAAGTTGGATTCAGCAATATTACAGCTATATAGCAACGAACATAAATCTCTATCTAAGATAAAAATATATAACAACAAAATTACATCACAAATCCATCAATGTCGAACAAGCCTTGTTCATATCTCTTAAGAGACTTTCCTGCCAATGTTTGTGGTGTTCATGTTAACATTATAAACACATCACAAATTAATCGTTGTCAAACAACAGTTACATGTACCGGTGAGGTTAAGTGCTGTTAGCCATTGAAATAGTGTTGGAAAATGAATATTTTCCGGTTCTTTGATTTAATGTATGGCTGCACTGAGGGTCTTTGGCCAGAGTGGCCTAATCAAATTGTGCCTGAGCCCAGGTATTGGTCACAAACCTCCATTGACCTGAGTGGGTCCAAGATTATCGAAAAAAAACCCGAAAATTGGTCTTTCTTCATTGTCACATGTTTAAGTGCCTTTTTCCTCCAGAGAGGCACAGAATCAGATATAAATGCCTATTTTCAGCCAATTTTGTGCTTGTCCTGGTCGGATAGAGTGTTATCAAGCCTAAACGTATACATTTTTAGTCTATTTCGGGGGCTCGAGCTGGCATTTCTGTGTTCAGCCTAATTTTAATATTGTCTGACTACTATAAAGGAATTGAGTTACTGTGTCAGTACAGTGATTTTCAAGACATTCGTTGATATATTCTGTGCTGTGGAAGCGTTTATTTGCGCATTCCGTTTATTGACTGCACCCCCCACATCAGCGATCGTTCTGGTCAGTAAGCTCACACATTAAATTAGGTCAATATATTCACAAAATTTAATCATTGCAAAGTAACACTGCTCCGGTTTGTCAAATAACTGCATGAAAAGGCATTCATCGGATTCTAACTGGAGATATGATACACTTTAGCGGTAAAATTGAGCTTTTATTTCTCCTCTACAATGGGAGGGGGGTCGGATTTGTGTTAATAATCGTTATCTCATGCGTGTACAGATACAATTCAGGGGACTGTAGTTAACGTCTGTGAGTGTACAAATAAAAAATCCAGAAAATAAATTATTAAATAATCTTTTGGGGTGAAATATTTAAATAAGTGTTTGACTACTCATGGGTCCATATATTAAGGGAAATGTCACTTTGATGTGACAATCGATAACTTTGCGATTATTCGAAGCAAGACCTTTATATTTGCATATGTATATGATTGTTTTTTATTGGTTCGGCCACACAAAGTTTATTGGAATCTGAATAGATTTACCTATTTGTAGGTCACAAACCTCCACTGACGCGAGTGGGTCCAAGATTATTATCAGGGCTTGACTTCCGACGAACATTGATTGGCCATTATACCTGACTGGGCCAGAAATGGTCTGTGACATATTTTAAAATGTTTCTATAATATTTGACTCTAAAATATATTTTACCACCTTTTCAAATTTTAATCGGAAAAAAAATGTGGGCCAGTTTGATTGGCACCTCCGAAATTTGCCGTAATGGTGTCGGGCTGTATGACCCTATTTCTGGCGGTCTCATCTCGAAAAAATGGTGGGGAATGTATGCTGAATTTTCCATATGTTTGAGCAGAAAGGCCAGGCTACCTGGTGTGGTGTGTCATTTGTGGCGGCGAATATTAGGGAATATAGTTTTCTCAGGATGTGCTCGGCCAATTTACTACATATTAAGTAAGGCGAATATTTAGTGGTTTGTGACCTATTAGGTTCAAGCCCAGAACTAATTTATGAATGGTGAAGATATTTCCCTGGGTTGTGGGCCCAGACTAATCTCCTGTGTTAGGAAGAACTGTTGGTGGACTGTTACATCTGTCCTATTGAGTTGAGCACATGTTCCTGTGTAAGACTCCATGTATGTTCCTGTGTACCTCACAGTACACCAGGATTGTTACACAGACTATCAAAGCTGGCCACAAAATGATGTTTGTGTAAACGAGACTATATACAAGTAGCGGAGACGTGTAGTACAGAATGGGCAACATCGGGAGCCAAAGCTCGATCTGTTTAACACTAGACTCCAGTATGTCTGCGCCGTCATCCCTTCTCCTATTCACTCCACAAAGCATCTGGGTGCACGGCGCGACGCAAAAACAGCGTTTTGTCAGGCATCCCGTCAACCAACAATGTCGCACGTGGATCGCCGTCAGAAACAGGGTCAAAAGAGCCGAGGCCATGCCCGTTTATTCAACGAGTCATGGAGGGAACATCGGGTCTGGGAGTTAGGCCATGTTTCTTTTGAGTAAACTACTTTAGAGATAGCTGAACTGATGGCCTCACAGTCCTCTTTGACTTTGGCTCAGTCAAACAATCTCCACAAAAGAGAACTACCTAAAGAGGGAGACATTTGTATATTTCATTCTGCTCTTCTATGTATAGAGATGAGAAGTTTTAGGCGTGACGTGAACAAGGACAGAACCTTATATTACAGACCCCATCCTATATCAAACAGCCTGCCCTAATGATCACTCCAGTCAATGCAGGTTTTATCATCCACAGTCATTGACTCCGACTCATACCCACACAAAGGCTGGGATAATAAGCACCCAGTTCACAGGGAAATCCCAATAAAAAAAAACTTCATGACTTTCAGCTTGTTACTGGCTTAGTATCATTCCTTTACAATTTGTCCGATGGTGCGATGAATGTTGCTGGTACACAATGGTCAGGAACATTTCTCAGATTCTACAGGTTTGAAAGTCAGTGGGGCACGATGCAAGTTGGGGTGCGGACATCCAAGTTCTACAAGGTCTATGTCGATGGTCAGGGTTGCATGGCTCCAAAAAGAAGAGAGTATACTGTGTGACAAAAGAGCAATCTGGGTTGAATTCCAATGACGCTTTTTATCATGTCTTCATCATGTCCTCAGTGTCACAAAGCGGCTGTAGTGTTCAGATTGTGCACAATGTGCATGACCAGTTCACAATAAGGTTGGGAGGTGCAGAGAAATTTATGAGGTCTCTATTCAGACTTCTCTGGCTGGTTCCTCTGTCATCAACTTCATTCCTGTACTGGTTATTATAGCGGTTCGCTACTTGGCTAGTTTATTAAAGGCCTATCCAACATGTGAACACTCACTCCCATGAATAGCAGAGCCTGAGCAGGAGGACCCAGCAGGGGGTGGCTATACTAATAATTAAGCGGATTCAAAAGCCAGAGCAGGGCATACATCAGGAAAGGTTAAATTATATACCCACCTCTCTACATCTCACTTTTATAAAGAAAGCAATAGAATCGGAGCAATCCTTTCAAAATAAGGTATATCATAAACTATCCCATTACTTTCTTTTCCTCAGAATGCTCACTCATTCGGCTAAAAATATATTTTCAATACAGAATAAAATTGTTTTCCTATATATTTTCTCTCAAACACATGTTTACAATACCGGTACATGAAGCGGGAAATATCAAAAGAAACTTGCGAAGACGCGCTGTTCAGCAATCGGAGTTCGTCTAGCAATACAGAATAGCCTATATGATGAAAAACTTTGAGTAGACTTTTTGAATACACCAGTCTATTGACTGGAGTGGCCCTTTGAGGACCAGTGACTAGTGTGGCCTATAGACAGAATAGAGGAATGGCGAGGATTTATACATGCATGACGATGTACAACATCATCTAACCTCCTCATACTTTGTAATGTATACAGACAGGAGCAACAGTTCATACAAAGACATATTTACTCAACACACATACTATACTTCTGCTGGCTGAACTCCATGTTTAGTTAAAAGATGTGCCAAACTACACATACACACACAGAGATAAAAATTTGGGTCATGACATTCCCTATAAAGTATGTCCGAATTGAGACATCCTTTCTGGGATGACAAATGAATAGAGATAATAACGTGGAGTGTCACTTGATCAAAACGAAACTGCAATTCATTCATCTCCTTTCAGTGCTTTCTAAAGCTCATGTAACTATTTAGCTCCATGTTACAAACTCTTGTGAGGTGTGAAATATTTGAGAAGTCTTGGGTCATGGTATGTCAGCCATGTTGGTTGCTGTGATAGCGCGCGCGCGCTTTGATAGACTCCCAGTCAGACCATTATCGTCCAACGTCCCGCCACCAGGGAAGCATTTGGCTGGGGAGGGCCAGCGGGAAATGTGCATTGCTCGCAATACGATAGATACAGCAAACCTCTCCCTTTCACCTGCTCATAGGTGTCAGTTGAATGGCCTGCAATGGAAGCCTTAATTGAATTTGCTCTCGGGCAAACATTGGTTTATGTCGAGCCGCTGTAGACATAAGTGAGTGTAGTACTGCAAATCCGCGGAGCACACAGGGCTTGAATACTCAATATTGGTGGAGTCAGAGGCCATGTCAGCCAATCTTGAGATGTATTATTCTGATAGTGAAAGTTGACACCAGATCTACCTTGGCTGATCAGATGTCTATGAGATACCAAGAAGACACCCAGCTCTGATGTTAACACCTATACACACAACATAACCAGGTGTCATGTCTCCCTCCACAATACACCGACTCAAGTGGTTTCAACATGGACCAGTGGAAGAAAATTTCACATAAATGAGAAGAGGGAAAGGAATCATAATTTCCCTACACTATTATTCAACACAACTAGATTCTGAACAAATTAAACAACTAGATTCTAAACAGTTCATCAGAAAGCCAATGAAATAAGGGAAGGGGGTTGATCCTTGGTGATGTACAGGAAAATGTTACACAGTAACTTGATAGATGAAGAGTAGGCTCACTGTGTACATTAACACAGAACATCCATAAAAGAAAGGAAGGAGTTGATCCTAGAAACTTAGGACCTTTTTTTGGCTGTGTTATCCATTGTTACATTCTCACCCCTCCAGAGGCATGTAGGTGCGTTCTGTATCTCATGCATTATTTATGAGAATATGTTCTGCTTCTCTAATCTCATCACTCACTGATACGATCAATCAAAAGATCATTATTTTACTAATGATACCAGCTCAAATACGATGATGCAATTACGGGATAACATGCAGCTGCACACAGAGCTTTAAGCATGTTTGTGCCAATTAACGAATTCAAATTTTAGCAACGTGCCACACACAGCAACTTTGACTGGACATCTACGAAGGACCGTCAGCACTTGTCTGGTTTTCTTTCAGTGACAGCGCCTACTAGAGAGCTTTGCATAGGGCATCACGGTCACCTCGGCAACAATACCAATGTCACTATATACACAATGTACATTAACAGAGGAATTGGTACAATAAAAACAATCAATCCTTGTACAGTATCAAGTGCCGCTACCATAGGGCATACAAATGGACAGACAGACATGCAGACATTTTTGGCCTAGATTATACCTCTGAGTCATTAAGTTAATAATTTTTGTTAATTAATTATAACATATTTGGCATCAATAAATACTCTAATTGTATGCTCCTCAGAGAGCTTGTCGTAAGAGGCGACTAACTGGGGCATCCGTGGGGTTCCTGGGTGTGAAAAGGAATAGGAACCAAATGTCGTGATATGACTGAAATAGCGTTGAAAGCGATGTTAAATCATATTCACTCACTCACTCCTATAATTGTATGGAATGTACAATCATGTACCATAATATAATCCAGCATACCTGGTATATTGCTGAGAGTGTGAATAGCAAAATGTCAATCAGCAGACGAGATGATATACATGTAATGTAAACGGACACTTTTGTTATTGTCCTGCACATGAAACTTCACACAGTAAAAGAGATTAGAACATTATGTCAGAGCAGTATTACATGTACATGTACTAGCTCAGCCATTGATCCTGTTCTACAGGTGTCACAGGGGGAACTGGATACTGTTACACGAGGGGAGTTATTCTGGATTTGTCATCTCAAGAACAATTTGTATGACCAAGAGGTCTTGGGAATGATGGTGGTACACTTGTTAACAAGCCTAGTAGTATTCAGGGTGGCTTTGTTCCCCATATCTGGACTTGAACCGCAGAGAGGAACAAACAGTGACCTTTGTCCGTCGTTGTTGTTGAGTGTGCAGGTTACAATACCACCTGACATTCCACACAACTTAAGTTATTTGATGACATCAAGCACAGTGTCCATAGAGCAGGCCCATGATGGGGTGTGATGGTGGATATGGCTTGGTCAGTGGGTGACCTCTTGGATCGGGCTTGAGGAATATCAGTTTCAGAAGACTGGATCAGAGACTGACCATCCTAACTCGTCCAGATAACTTAAGTACCTCTTCCACTTCTATTATGTTCCCAAAGACAATTACCCTTAAGACAACATCTCAAATTTGCTCTGAAATTCTTCCTCTGAATGGGAAGCAATCCACCAGAGAGTAAGATACTGAGACTGAGTACTGTCTGCAGAAGTTAACCCCCCAGGATACTGACAGACTACTCCAATGACTTCCTGTATAACAACTGAACCTCGAGATGTTCACAAGAAAACAATACCCGACCTTGATGTATTATGTAGGATCATAGTCCATATGTTAGGAGGTCCCAACTGGGTTCATTTCCGGATTGACCCTTCTTGGAGTGTAAATAATGATCACTGATGGGAGTATGTAGTTGAAGACGCATCCAAAACTAATTCACAGAACAACATACAGATTCGAAATTGAAGAATACAAGCTTTTTAAAAAGTTAGACTTTAAAAAATACAACTACATACATGTTCAGTCTAAGCAACTCCATGTACCATTGGTTCAACTGTACTGATATGAATACCCTAGTGGGCACTATTACTATTACTCCATTTGTCATACATGTACATCTACAATAGTATACATAGTATACACCTTTGAGTTGGGATCCACTGATTAACTCAGCATAAATTGGAGGAGGGTGACGCCGAAGATATCAGCGAAAAGTATTTTGTAGATCAATATTTTAACATATAATTTATTCATGTCATGGTCAGGAATGGTGCAATGGAGTTTTATACAAACAACAGAGCATCATGGGATATCAACAGAGCATCACGGGACATCTTTTCATTTTAAAGCACTTCATTGATCAATTCAAATTTTCAAAAAGAAATCCGGGATTTTCATTGGCCTGTGGAGAAAATCCTCATGGAGCTATATCAGATCAATCCAGTCAATCCTAGAGTTTGTGTAAAGCTTCATAGAGCTATATCAGATCAATCCAGTCAATCCTAGAGTTTGTGTAAAGCTTCATGGAGCTATATCAGATCAATCCAGTCAATTCTAGAGTTTGTGTAAAGCTTCATAGAGCTATATCAGATCAATCCAGTCAATCATACAGTTTGTGCAAAGCTTCATAAAGCTATATATATCAGATCAATCCAGTCAATGATAGAGTTTGTGTAAAGCTTCATGGAGTTATATCAGATCAATCCAGTCAATTATAGAGGTTGTGTAAAGCTTCATAGAGCTATAAATCAATCCAGTTAATCATAGAGTTTGTGTAAAGCTTCATGGAGCTATATATATCAGATCAATCCAGTCAATGATAGAGTTTGTGTAAAGCTTCATAGAGCTATATCAAATCAATCCAGTTAACCATAGAGTTTGTGTAAAGCTTCATAGAGCTATATGAGATCAATCCAGTCAATCATACAGTTTGTGTAAAGCTTCATGGAGCTATATCAGATCAATCCAGTCAATCATAGAGTTTGTGTAAAGCTTCATGAAGCTATATATATATCAGATCAATCCAGTCAATCATAGTTTGTGTAAAGCTTCATGAAGCTATATATATATCAGATCAATCCAGTCAATGATAGAGTTTGTGTAAAGCTTCATGGAGCTATATCAGATCAATCCAGTCAATTATAGAGTTTGTGTAAAGCTTCATGGAGCTATATAAGATCAATCCAGTCAATCCTAGAGTTTGTGTAAAGCTTCATGGTGCTGTATCAGATCAATCCAGTCAATTATAGAGTTTGTGTAAAGCTTCATAGAGCTATATCAGATCAATCCAGTCAATCATACATGTAGAGTTTGTGTAAAGCTTCATAGAGCTATATCAGATCAATCCACCAGTCAATCATACATGTAGAGTTTGTGTAAAGCTTCATAGAGCTATATCAGATCAATCCAGTCAATCATAGAGTTTGTGTAAAGCTCCATGGAGCTATATCAGATCAATCCAGTCAATCATACATGTAGAGTTTGTGTAAAGCTTCATAGAGCTATATCAGATCAATCCAGTCAATCATAGAGTTTGTGTAAAGCTCCATGGAGCTATATCAGATCAATCCAGTCAATCATAGAGTTTGTTTAAAGCTTCATAGAGCTATATCAGATCAATCCAGTCAATTATAGAGTTTGTGTAAAGCTTCATGGAGCTATATCAGATCAATCCAGTCAATCCTAAAGTTTGTGTAAAGCTTAATGGAGCTATATCAGATCAATCCAGTTACGGTAATTCCCCTAATAATTCGATCACCGGAATTGCAGCAAAAATGGCTCATATATGGAAATATTCTTCATGGCACCAGCTACAAAGTGTCACCTTTTGTCATTATATGGCTTTTCTTCAATTTGAAAGAAGAATGGTATTGTTACTTTTTCTCTGTTTTTGAATAACCGAGTTGAAAAGTGAACTTCCTGTGATTGGATTATTAGGGGAATTACCGTAATCCTAGGGTTTGTGTAAAGCTAACCTGAATATTATATCTGGCAATATTATATCAAAGATATATGCTGCACACACAGGGCATGCCATCAGTGCTGGCCATAAGAGGCATACATGAGTGATCACTAGATTGCAGTCTGTCTCTTCTGTTTGTAAAATCTAGAAGGGCTGCAAATCACTCGCTGAATCTTTTCATTGAGAGGACGATATAGAAAATGAGAAGTAATTTTGATGTACATCTACATAATGCAATACAAGAAATGAATAGAGTGGATCACAGGTAAATCAGAGCATATTCATGTTACTCTTGACAAATGAACAACAAAATGTTCATTAATGACATTCTTTGATGAATTTTTGAGACTTACAGGGAGTGATTGGTTCTTCATGACCAGCACTCATGATAATTGTTATGAAATGACAAGGCAAACTAGTCACTTACCCTCATGGCCACTAGGTGGAGTGTCCTTCAGCTCGGTGGTTTCCGCCTCTCGTTTGATGTGTGCACTGTGTTCCGTGTCCGACATCGTCACAACTGTTGGACAGTTCTCATTGGATGATCAGGTCATGATCTGAAAATACAAAACACCAAAAGTTTTTGAGTGTCAATAAAAGTTTTGTGTAGAGAGTAATCTACATCTATAAACTCAGAAGTGAGAAAATACAAAGAAATGAAATATTACATGATATCATGGCATGGATGGTTTACACAAAATGAAACTGGCACAGTGATATGGGGCAGATTGCCCATTGATGGTGTCAATCTGCAAGTCTCTCTCTTCATCATTGTTCTTGGCTACCTACATTAAAGCCTCCATTCTACAGGCCTCTACTGAGCAACAAAGGTCAGGAGAAACAAAAATAACGATGACCCTCAGGCACAACATGCAGAACATATTGTATGTATCCACTTTAATCTAGACCAGATTGAAGTACACATATAAATAGGATAGAATGTTGTGAGGAGAACATTCAAAGGCCCAGGCTGTGTGTTATGGGTGTAAGTTAGAAGCAGGGACCCCACCAAGTAAGATGGCTGAGATCAAAGGAACACAGCATGACCCTGGAGCAATTCTCAAGTGTGAGCAACAGGAGAATACATAAAGTGGGCTGCTATTGAAGCTTGGATACATGTGCAATCGGACAGTATCAACTGAAAACAACATCAACGCATGTACATGTATGCCACAAATAAACAAGATCAATAGGATGCTATTGTATTCAAATGAATATGTATTAATGAAAAGCCGAGGGGTTGAAGTCCCCAGCATGGAGAGCAATCGCAAGTGAGATCCAGTGACAAAAGGTACCCACATTTATCTAATTTGTCCTAACATCAGGTTTTCAGAAGTTATTGTCCGGAAATGCTATTTTAACTTGGCCCACAGGTAGTGTCAACTTTTGGTGGTTCGGCATGAAAAACAATCCCAAGCAAGATCTTGAGGCAAGGTATACCCACATACCAAATTTGAAATTAGAATACGTTCAGGTTTTCACAAGATATTGTACAAATATTTTTTTTAATTTTGCCCCCAGGTGGCACCACACCTATAGGCAGATCGGCATAAAAAAGATCGGCCCTGTTAATGAAGCTGTAGGGGCAGTGGCTCTGTTGAGGTTGTAGGGGCAGTAGTCCTGTTATTGGGGCAGTAAGGGCAGTGGTCCTGTTAATAAGGCTGTAGGGGCAGTGACCCTGTTAATGAGGCTGTAGGGGCAGTGACCCTGTTAATGAGGCTGTAGGGGCAGTGGCCCGGTCAATGAGGCTGTAGGGGCAGTGGTCCTGTTAGTGGGGCTGTAGGGGCAGTGGCCCAGTTAATGACACTGTAGGGGGACATGGTCCTGTTAATGGGGCTGTAGGGGCAGTGGTCATGTTAATTGGGGGGATTTAGGATCTGCGGTCCTGTTAATGAGTCTGTAGGAGCAGTGGCTCTGTTAATGAGGCTGTAGCTAGGGGCAGTAGCCCTGTCAATAAGGCTGTAGGTGCAGTGGTCCTGTTAATGAGGCGGTTGGGGCAGTGGTCCTGTTATATTACAGGGGCAGTGGTCATGTTAATGAGGCTGTAGGGGCAGTAGCCCTGTTAATGAAGCTGTAGGGGCAGTGGCTCTGTTGAGGTTGTAGGGGCAGTAGTCCTGTTAACGGGGCTGTAGAAGCAGTAGTCCTGTTAATAAGGCTTTGGGAGCAGTGGTCCTGTTAATGGGAGCTGTAGCGGCAGTGGTCCTGTTAATGAGACTACAGGGGCAGTGGCCCTGTTTTGGGACAGAAAAGGAAGACAACATCATAATTGGTAGCATTGGACTGACATCACCACAAAGCTAACATCACTTTTGCTCAACTCGTATACAGCAGCACAATTCAGATTAGAAGTGAGATAATTGCTGAACGCGGCGTTAAATCTTATATTCTGTCGATTAGAAGTGAGATAAAAAGCTCTAGTAATATTCTTACACTGCTTATGCTGAAGCCCTCCAGTCTTGGCCATATTGAAATAGCTAGGTTTCGATTGAGGTAATGTACTCGAGTTTCTCTACTGATTATGCCTGCTTGAGTGTTCCTCCGTACAACAGGTAGTATTATAAAGTGCATAATTTCAGTGCAGTGTGTATTAGGTTTCTACTTTAGCACAGTAATGAGGGGTTGATGTACATTGACCAGACCCCTCGCTTGAGTAAACCAGAGGGGCGCTCCGCCCTGCCCCCCTCAGAGCGCGCCCCGCCCCTTCTGAGATGCCCGAAAATGCGCCCTGCCCCATTCAGACCGCGCCCCGTCTCTTCCTTAAGCCGTGCTATGCTACTATACTTTAAGAATACAGGTTGTTTATTTCCGAATTCCATTCCTTCACATCGTTGATCCGCCCCAACTCTAAAAAGGATTAATCTGTCTTATCGAAGAACCGTAGTTGTGTACGGAAACATTTCTGTCCGCCATCTTTGCTTGAAGCAACGTATTAAAGTACTGGCGTTGTGATTGGCCGAGTCCTGATAAGGAGGTACTCTTAGCCAGTCAGAAACCTCGTTACGTTATCTCGAGATGGAAAGCTGTGCGTTGCGGGAAAAACCCCGAGCTGTTTCACACTGATAATCACCGAAGTTTGAGCGGACTTGTAGATTAAATACCAAGAATAAATACTGGTACTAAGCTCTTTTAATGATAAGTTCGAAGTTTCAATACTTCTTACGTAATTTGGCTGTTGTTTGCCTCATGTTGACCCTGTTTATTCGTTGGTAAACGATTCGTTGGTGATCGCAGCCACGTGGAGACGTCGACGTATGGGACCGATATTATCTGTCGCATTAATTCAGAAATTTCAAATTGATTTGAAGCCTTATTGAGATATGGCGATATTACGTAGCCCATTTCATCCGAATAGTATAAAGACCATTTAGCAGTAACAACAACAACAACAAATTTTCATGCAAATTCCAGTGAAAATTATGAGTATCTTGAAAGAAATAGATCATAGCTACCTATATCACAGCAAGCTGAAAATTCACATGATCGATATTCAGGCTTCACTGGTGTATGATTTGCACAAATAATGAATATTTGGAGATAAAAACATCTAAATCCATTTGTGAACTTTGACACTTTTTTGGTATGGTACACGCTGCTTTTCAGTAGCATTTTGGGACTACCATAATAAAGACGTTATATTTGTCATTATTTTCAAAGATTTCAGTTCAGAAGTAATTCTCTCTCTCTCTCTCTCTCTCTCTCTCTCTCTTGATATGATCAGTAAATATTTTTCTCGGTTGACATCTTGTGAATTCCAAACAAGTGATCCCAGTCATGAGAGCTCATTATTTTTGTCCATTTTACAGAGTATTGAATATTTTGTTCATAGCTCGTTTCTTTGAGAAAAAGTCCAAACTCTACAAATTTCCAGCTATCATCACACTCACGGTACTCAAATAATGTTTCAATTGATAAACAATCTTGTTTATTCGGGGGCAATTCAAAAACACTAATGTCCCATACACATCAAAATGAATACGAAGCTGCGCATCAAAAAACCCCTCGGCTCTGGGTACATTCATAATGTATTCAATTTGAACCAAGATGTCAGGAACACCAAGCAGTCAAGTCACAAATATACAGATTATCAAAATTTTGCAATTAGAAATGACCCCTAAGATTTCCGTCCAATCAGAGAAACCGGTATTCATTACATAAATTTCTTGATGCATCAATGATGTATACCAAATTTTACATCGAGCATTTGAACGGTATCAGAGATAGAGATCATTAATGATTTTGCATAAATTAAAGATGGCCACCCTTCCTTCCCGCCACTCAAAGGAACTGATGTGGTTATTCATTGAAATTTCTCTTGATACATTGATGCTGTATACCAAGTTTCGTATAGAACACTGAAATGGTATCCGAGATATACATCATTAAAGATTTTGCATAAATTAAAGATGGCCACCAAGGTTTCCGCCCAATCAGAGAAACCAGAACTGTCATTTGTCGTAAGTCTCTTGATGCATCGATGATGTATACCAAATTTTACATCGTGCACTTAAACGGTATCAGAGAACGAGATCATTAATGATTTTGCACAAATTAAAGATGGCCGACCATCCATCAGTTCCTCTGAGTGGGGACTCAGAGGAACTGATGTGGTTATTCATTGCAAGTCAGTTGATACATGTACATCGATGCTGTATACCAAGTTTGGTATAGAACACTTAAATTGGATCAGAGATATATATCATTAAAGATTCTGCATAAATTAAAGATGGCCGCCAAAGTTTTCGGTCAATCAGGTCCCGATTCAAAGTATCTGGATGTATCGATGATGTATACCAACTTTCATATAAAACAACTGAATGATAACAGAGATATGTATCATTATCGATTTTGCATAAATTAAAGATGGCCTCCAGGATTTCCAGCTAATCAGAAAAGCCGGTTTGGTAATTTATTGAAAGTTGCTTGATGTATCGATGATGTATACCAACTTTCGTATTGAACAGTTGAATGATTTCCGAGATATGGATCATTATCCATTTCGCATAAAATTAAAGATGGCCGCCAAAGTTTTCACCCAATCAGGTCCCAATTAAATAGGCTTCTGGTCCTTGACTAGGTAAATAAGCATACCAAATTTGGAATTCTTCAGTGTAACCGTTCTCCGGCTATCTCGCTCACGTACAGACGTACGGACGTACGGACGTACGGACAGACGGACGTACAAGACGACGACAATACCCCATGGCCAAAATTGGCCGAGGGGTAAAAACTGACGAGTAAACTAGGGAGTGCTTACTGCAGATCTAATTTTAAGCAGATTTCCTGTGTATCATTCTTTCAATGCATGTGGTCGACAGAAATGAATGGTGATATTAGAAAATACCGATACTGCCGCCGCGACTCATAGTGCCTCCGACATGCCCTTTTATTCCTCGTCCGCGCAAAAAGTGCCCCTTTTCAACAGACTAGCACCCTGCCCCTTTTTTTTACAAGGTAGGGGTCTGTTGACTGAAGGACCTCATGAAACTAGGAGAATGTCTAAACTTAGGCCTAATCATTTTCGAGAAATGATAGTACATGTTACAAGCAATCATTTTGAAATCCTGATCCCATTTGACCTGGTGACCTGGAAAAAAAAATTGACAATCCAAAAGACCAGCTCCATGACCAGATGTAGATGCGATGCTAGTTTGGTGTGTTCTTGAGAGAAGGAGAAACAGAGACAGATGTTATCTTATGCAATGGGCCATGCCCAATAGGTTACGGAGCTAGAGGAGATCAAGGCCCAGTCTAGTCGCCGTTGGTTACTTCCAAGCAAATTAGACCAATCAAGAAGCCAGGCCTATACCCACCAATGGTGGAAGACTACTGTTCAGCCAACTAGAAAGGTATAAACAAATGAAGACCAAATGGTCAGCCAAAGCAGATTGTGATATAGACTGTCTGATTGGAGACCATCTACCTATGTTCTGATTGGCTACCCATTGAAGTGTAACAGCAATGATCAACACATCACTGCAGTAGGGAGATACTTGGGTAAGCTAGCAGGCAATATATGATTGAAGCCAGGCCAAATTTGAAACCAGGCCAGATGAGAGAGTAAAATTGTTGGTTATTATTGGCAGTGATAGGGAGTAACTGGCCATCTAGGAATCTCTGCACCTGATCACACCAGGCTGCAGTAATTGGAAAGTAATGATCTCCATGCAGTACCATCAAGTTGGTCAGGGGTGCTATCAAAGTCAAAGCCAGTACAACTCTAGACCCCATCCATAAAAGCCTCTTCAATGTGGTCAACATCAAGGCAAACATGACAACTTTTCTAATTAGAGAAATGATTAGAACAAACAAACCCTACATCAGCAGATGCCAAGGGTGAGCAAGGTCAAACTTAGGGCTGCTTTCAGATTTACCATACTAAACCAGGGCTGAATGACCCCAATACACATGCATCATCCTCCCCAGACATGAGCGGAAATGACTGGAGCAGTGTGGCAGGGATCAGTCTTATCTCCACGTGGCTGTCATTGGAATTTGGATATAAAAACACTAACACTGCCATCAAGCTCCTTGACATTAGCCATACCTATGTTATCTGGTTTCCATGGAAACAGATTTTACTTCTGATTTTTGGGGGTAATGGTTAAAAATTTTTCTCTCATATTACATATACTGAAATATTAATGGAAAAAAATAAACTGTGGCACAATACATGTATGTTAGTGTAAAATTGATGAAATTAAATTTTAACTAACATTTTTCTGTTGCAGTGGCATAATACATATAAGCTTATGTGCAAAGAAATGGATGGAAATATTAAGTCAGGTCGGAGTTACTAGCTGTACAGGGGGTATTACAGGGGGTATGAAGAAAGCTCAGTGGTGCCATTTTAAACCCCATCCCATTGCCTCAAGAATGAACTGTCATAGCAGTT
>JAVTVY010042965.1:0-18737 GCA_036873755.1 Hanleya hanleyi | reverse complement strand
ATCGCGTCTAGACGTAAGTGTCCCAAGACACTAAGATCTGGATTTAATTGTCCGTCGGGCATTCAGGTCTGGATTTGGATGTTCTGGGACACTTGCTTCCAGGAGACGAAAGTCCTATCCTGGAGCCCAGTTCTCCGCCTCGATTACTACTTCCGATTTTCCATCCAGTGAACATGTTTACCAGAGAGTAGTATAGAAAGGGGAGTTACGACGTTATTGACCGACTTCCGACAGGAGGCGCCAACAGATCATTTCCGTCTGACCTTTGTGAAATCACTTCCGGTTCCGGTCATGTGACATAAAGTGGCCTTTAACCCTGCGCATGATTTCCGCTATTGTGCGCATTTCCATTATTGTGCACTTTCGATCACGTGACCGGGACCGGGAGTGACCTCACAAAGGTCAACCGAAAGTGACCTATTGAGGTCACCGGTTGTAAGTAGGTCAATAACGCCCTAAGCCCCCGCTCCCTGTCCCTCCCTTGTACTCAGGAGTTGAGTGAAGACGAAAATGAAATGAAAAAAAACAAGATAATTTTAACAGAAAATCTTGAACTTTATACTAAGAAATAGCCAGGTAAGACTGCATCAACCCTAAGGGTTTTTCCTCTCGCATTTGCGCCTCTTTGCTTGTCCGGTGTGAGCTTGTTCACTACAATGAAGAATACAACATATTGGCGGGCATACGTTACAACAAGTCAACACGAGAAATAACACGTTCTTCTGTTTCCACGAATGCAAGTCGCGATATGTAATTGTTCTATAAAGGTGTGGAAGCTGCCATTCAGTGGGGTAACTAGGCTATTACTTGTATTCTTTTAACGGCATATTCCGTGGGTCTTCCAAAGACGGGGTCAAATTTGCATGTTTTCTATATATCTTGGACTATTTTATGCAAGCAATTCCTTGTTTAACCCTACCAGGCCTGGGGGAGGGACACCCCCCCCCCCCCTCAACCAATGCGCAATCTGCGGAACGACAAAAAATTGAGAGCTGACACTCCGTGAATCTGTAGTTTATCATATTGGGGTCATTAGGAGTCTATTTACATAACCTCCCGAGCAGAGGATCACGGGTAGATTCACGGGTAATTTATCATGCATTTTTTTGGAAAAATTACATGAACAAAATTTTCGCAAAATTTGATCAAATAATCGATTTACTCTGCGGTTTAAACGGTGTAAACGTTTACAAGAGTTTTGTTTAGTTTTCGTTGGGAAAAAATGATAAAGTCAATTATGACGACGTTACTAGAAATGACAAAAATGTAAAGAAAACATGTGATAAACTAAAATCTGTTTGTAGAAAATAGGCGAAAATCAAGAACATCCCCAATAAATGCAGAAAAAAAATGAAGAAAAAAATTTATCGATGTCCCCTATGGGCCACCCTTATTCAATCTTGGATGGAATAGGCAAATATATCCGGTGTTCGTCACGAATACACCATTAGTTTGCGAGCGCCTTAGGTTGAACTACCAGTAATGTATACATATTAGCCATATATAGAGTCTACAAAATATATTAATTGCGGGTCACAAGGACTTACTTTTCGCATTTCAAACAATCAAAGATAAAACTCATAATAAATATATTCACTTTCAATGATCAAAACAACGGAATTTTGTTGGCATACTGCTACCAGATAATTTCCTTGAGCAGCTCGATGTATGTCGATACAGATTTCCATACAGATTTTGCCGGCATCATTGAAAACTGTTAACCGCTTCTCTCTTGCAGGAAACAAGCCTATGTTTATGTATACTATGATTGTCTTTTTGAATTTGGTGCTAATACTGTTATATGGAATAGGTCTTTGGATTATGGACGCGGATATTCTCTAATGGACGACGGCTGAATTATGGATGACGGACTAGACGCTTGTATGGAACGTTTCTCTTGATGACTTTTCCCGGCTTCGTACTTGTCGATATTGTTGACCAAATATCGCAGACTATCGGCAGGATCTAAGGATGACATGGATCTGATTGTGGACAGGTGGTCAGCTTTTATACACACCTAATCAGGTACATAGGAAAGAAAATCATTAAAAATTTAAGGAATATTCCCCGACTGTTACACCAGCGGAATATTCCTCAACATAACTAAGGAATATTCGTTACCATGTTAAAGAATTCCCTGAACATGCTACGGAATATTCCTTATTGAATTTTAAGGAATATTCCGCCGGTGTAATAGTCGGGGAATATTCCTTAAATTTTAAGAATTTTTTGTTTCAGTGTACTCAATATAATCCATACATTTCGTAGATGTGCTATATATGAATTCAGTAATCAGATGCATGTAGATGTCGTGGCAATTTTTATTTTGCATTTATGTTATGTTTTATTTATTTGATTATTTTTTAATTATGCCAGATGCGCCCCTTTACGGTTAATGTGAAAGCAAATTAAAAGTTATATTTTATGGTATGCTCCTATGCAAACAAATGACCCAATCCTACTACAAGAACGGCGAGTCAGCTTGAAATGTTCGGAGAGATCGTTCAGGATATCCCGCATTCGAAAGATACGGACCGAATATGAAAGACCCTGAGCATTATATTTGCATATCGTAAAATATTCCAATTTCGCTCTGACTATGCGAGAAGTCGCAAGTAGTACCATCGGACAAGCGTCGTCATTTTAGAGTAACATTAATTATAACAGTAATAGAGATCTCCGACATGACAATTTCCTCAATATTTACTGATGTCAGAAACGTGATATACATTTTCATTAGATATCTCAATATCTCTCAATGTTTCTTGCTGATTTCGCAACATTCACAAAATCATATGCCTGCGAAACTTAACCCAGCGCAGAAAGAAGGATTCCTAGTACTTGTATACGGTGTTCTACGACATATTGAAGATGTACGGCGGCCCCTATGATTGACCTGCTATTTTTTCAGTTTTGTATTATTTTTTTTAGTTCTAGGTTTGCTTCTTTTGGTTTAGTTTTCACCCGGATGGAAACTTTCCAGTCACCTGGGTGAAAAGGTTTTCACCTGGGTGGAAACATTTTCACCGGGGTGAGAAGATTTTCACCTGGGTGAAAACAGGATGTCACGTGTATTAAAACAGGTTTCCACCAGGGTGATAACGTTTGCGCCCAGGTGAAAATCTTTTCACCCCGGTGAAAACGTTTGCACCTGGGTAGAGAGAAAGGAGTGAAAGAATCCCCCCCCACCCAAACTGAACAAAAATATATACAAAACTAAAATTAATAGCATATCGTATATGGGCCACCGTAAATATGTATATTGACTTCAATACATAAAATTACTTTTTTCTAAAAAATATATATATATTTAACACGTACTAAACCTGTACATGAGAAATGCAGAGAATCAAACATTCTCAACTGACCCCGACTAGGATCGAACCCACAATCCTACCTTCTGCTGTACTGTCCACCATCCATGCCTTTACCCACTGCACCACCGATTTGCTGGCCGAACCTCTGTTCAGAATTTCTAGTGTTTACTATTCCTTAGTTTCATATATAGGTCAACCGGACTCTGTGGAATGCCGGAATCTGAGATCTTCCATAGCTGTGGAAGCGCCCATAGTCCGCCAGATGCCATGATCCGGGCCCTATACAAATGAGAAGGGACATTCCTGTCTAGATTTCAGTGACCCGGACACTGATATATGCTGATAGCGGGACAGCTGTTTCCGAGGGAGGACTTTCGTATCTGGATTCGATTCTTATGCCAATAAACTGAACTGAACTGAACTGGATCTGGGTGCAGATACCATGGCCCCCGGACCCTCATATCTGGCGGACCACGGTTGCTTCCACACCGGTGCTAGAGGCCGTGTGGTCATATCATCCAAGATGCCACATGAACAGGTACAATAAAAGCGTACCTGAGATAAACACATATCACGAATCGTTAGATTCTTGGTATGTGCTTTAGAATAGGTTAACCGGAAGACTATACTGTGAAGTCATGTGGCTCTGCCAGTATGTCGGCTGGGTATGAAGTATTCCCACTTCCCTTATATGTGTTGTAATACACGGACACAAAGCAGCAAGAACCATTTTGAAGTCCCTGGCCGCGTTGTGGCGGGTGACAACAACATAACATGTGTGGCGACTGAAAAAACATCCTTTTGACTCCTCAGGGAAGTCTTCCTCGGCATCTCAAATGCAGACTAGAATGCAGGAAGATTCTAAGACGTAACCGTGGTATCTCAGACGCGTTTTTATTGACCACACGGCCCCTAGTATCGGCTAAAGCGGACTTAGATACGCCCGATCTGGAGCTGTGATGAGAGTTCAGCTCAAAATGTTTAACTCATCTGATGTTGGATGAGCATCGCGAACGTCTGGAGCTGCGATGGGAGTACAACTCAAAATGTTTAACTCATCTGATGTTGGATGAGCATCGCGAACGTGTGATGCGGTAAACCCCTCAAACATGGGGTAAACATGATAAATACAAGAATGCCCAGAAAAACTAACACGTAATGCCAGACACGTGCCGTAAATTCCCCACGTAAACAATCAACCTACATATTTTTAAAGACGGCCGGCCTCTGGGAAATAAAAAGCAAACATATGACTCCACAGGAAAGCGACCGCAAATTATCCCTATCACTGATCAGTATTCTTTACCAAATAAATTTCCAGGTCGTTCGCTCCAGTGTAATGAATCTCAATGACGCTTTGATTGTAGTTATTCATTTGAACACCATGGAGGTGTGAAACACATGACGTTCAAAGGACCCCCTATAGCCCCGATATAAGCGGACGTCATTGATCTGCACGCTACGATCGTATTTTGCCGTGTTGGATATTTATCAAAGATTTTTCGCACACTACTGCCATATTTTGCCGTCAATGTTTGATATTTATCAGAGAATTTGAGAAACTTAGAATGGAGGCGTTTGGTGGTATGATCTTGAAAGTTTCTGCTATAATGGGTTCAATTGAAACCGTCACATTTTACATAGAATCTAACAAACTCTACCAAGTGATATGTATAAACCTAAAACAGATCCTTCTGGATTGCTATACAGAAATAGGTAGTTAACTAGGTCAAAATTTGTAATTGTCTCTATTGCCGTAAAGTCGGCGTGAGAGTAACTTGGCACGTGAAAACAAGCTGTCAAACGACAGTCAATTTTATAACGTTAACATTATTTTTGTTGGGTCAAAATGATTTACTACAACTATGGTCTAAGTTATGGGTTCCTAAATTGTCTCCAGTCTCATTAGAGTCTACAATTTTGATTTTGCTGTCCTTCTAATTCTCGGATATAACAAAATACAGTAAACAGTTATATTAACGACATAATATGATAATAATGATATATAATCAACCTGGCAGCTGCTGTCCAATCACCCGAGATTGCCATGGAACATTGTAGAACGAAACAAGGGATTTTAAATTTTAAATATCTTGTTCTTCAAAGTTAACAATGAAAAAATGACAAGTTCATCGCTTATATCGTAGGGTTCAATGTTCAATCGTTTAACATTTGTGGGTAATACCACAACTTTCACACACACACACGCACGTTTCACATGATACGCTGTGCTATCACTGGATGAAATCCCACTCTATACCATGACAACTTAATCGATAATCTCGGTTATGCACCCTTGTTCTCATGTGTCGTACTCAGCATAGATTAGTCACTCCCTATCTTTTATTTTTGCGATAAGCATTTCAGATAGGGAAGATGGCCTGATACAGTGCTCATAAACGACGTTTGTGTATTTCTATGATGACCAAGTCACATATATACTTATCAGTCTGTGCTATAACAGTTTTTGCTGGACTGGAATACATCCAAGCTACAGGTAAGTAATGAACACAGAAACTCTAAGTAAACAAGATAATGTATTAAACTACACATAACTGTTACATTTGCTGATCTCAGCGTGTATAAGCCTGTTAACATATTCAGAAACAAGTTCCATATACACATGTACATTGGTTCGTTACTCCCCTTCACAGCTCAAGTTACTATATGAAGACCTAGTTCTCCGGCACATTATCAAAATATACAGTGACTGTATATTGAATTATGAGCTGCCATAATCTAAACTCATTGGGGTTGATTATGGTCCATAGAATCAACAATTAAGCCCAAGAACTAGATATGTCACGGCCATTATCATTGATCATGTTGACAGATAAATTTTTTTCCAAAAATTGTTCAACCTCCCCACACTGACAACTTTGTCATGTTGTCTCTGGAGGTTGGTTCAGTGTGACGGTTAAAACTCCCATCGTAATTTTATAATACACCCCGTTACAACGTGAGATAGGAGTCGGGACTTCCGACCTACGATATATAAAACAAAGACCATGTCAATGTCCTGGTTATTAATATGAACCGGATATGTTCAGATGTGTTTACTGGTGTCCGGTGACAGACCTATCGAGCGGTACATTGTTCTGCAAATTCATCATACTTCTAGACATGATTCAATGGTACTTAACGTTGTCTCGCCTGGAGGTGGTCAGCTTTCCTGTGCTGCCCGGCGAAGCGGATTGAGCGGAAATGTTGTGGCATAATAGTTCAACTTTTAGGGGTCATTATGAGCATACGTGCAAAAACTTTCTGAGTAGAGCGTCATGGGTTGATGTTAAATAGAGAACTTTGGGGGAGGTAGACCTATAACTGAACAATTGCATTTTTGTTTGTCTTCAAAATCTTATCATTTGTAACATAAACAGGCTCAAAACAAACGTTCTCATTTCATATCAAACAAGAGCCGTGAGCTCACATATTCCCGACTAGGCGAGTCTTAATGTACACATTGATAAACTACATACATGTATATTTATTAGGTTCATCCAATAATAAGGCTGGGAGAAAATGTCCACAACACACTTTAAAGGTCTTAATTACATGCATAGCACTACAAAATAATCAATGGCTAGGACTTTCAAAATTCTTTGGAATCACACATATCCTTGGCGAATGGAGATATCCAATGAATTTTAAATCAAAAATACAATCCAGACAAACCAGATTATAAGTTTTGGGATTAGGTGATGTTTAATTTTTAACTATCAACCTAAAATATATATATAGTACTATAGTAGAAAGGTAGTTTACGGTAATTCAACTCAAGACCAACACCTTCTATACACAAGATTCTATGTCATAGACGAATAAATAGCGTCTCTACATCACGTTGTTATCTAGATATGTGAGACAACACATTTTGGGCATCGGCAATCTGATGAATGTACTATTCCGGTTTTCTTGTTTTCACATTATATTCTATGGCGGTTGATCGGTGATTTTCTTCATTGATAAACGTTAAACCACCTCAGCTTCGTTATGGAAACAGCGCTGATTGTTTGAGGGTATATGCAGTACTTAAGATTAACCTCAGGGCCATGTGCCATACAGTGGGACAGGTTATTTTTAGCTGTGGGTAATTTGACCTGAATTTGAAGGCCCAAGCCTGGTGTGGCCCATGTGAAATAGGATACACGTTAAAGGCTACAGTTTACATACACAATGTATATCTATAACAATATACTGAAGTGTTAATTATCAATCTAATTTTAATCAGAATTATTTCAGTTCAGAACTTGCTGGTAACAATGCCCTAATGCACGTTCATCCCAAAAATCAAGGTTCTAATGTCAATGGTTCTCCTTATTTTGCCGACGAAAGGATTCGGATGGACTGACTGACTCACTCATTACCGGACAATTTGCGATCTGTAGCCTACTTCGTAGGAAAATATATTAGAACTTCGGAATCAAATGTGCCACAAAGCTGTGAAGTTTTGAGAAGATCGGTTAATAACATGAGCAGTGTGACTAACGTCACAGGACCTACGAAGTAGAGTAGGCATTAGGACTTGGAACGCGAACTGAACTCTTGGAAATCCCCGCCCCCAGTTAGAATCCTGCCTATATTAAGATGGGCACCGCCCAAGTCAGAATCGCCAGTGATTTTCATCAAAAATCACGAGAAATTTTCATCAAAAGTTGGTCAGCTCAAGACTTGTTGGTAACAATCTCCTAATGCGCCTTCATTCCAAAAATAAATAACGATCGCCGATTTAATTTCACAATTTGTTAACTAAAGGAAACAGATTGAATAATAAAAAAGTTCAGTAGATTTCAAGCTTTACGTGTGAAAATATATCGATCTCTTTAATGGTTTTCAGTGCCCTTGTCCAGGATCAAAACAACTTTTTGAATCGCATTATTTTCCAAATTTTTATATATAGTACTATAGTAGAAATGTAGCATTTATGTAGTTTACGGTAATTCAACTCCAGACCAACACCGTCTCTGCACAAGATAATGATTTCATGCCATTCTCCTGAGCATAACCGGTACAAAGACGAATAAATAGCGTCTACTTACTTTATCTAGTTAAATTCTACCCGAAGAAAATAAATTAAGACCCTTTAAACATGCCATCATGGCTTTGTTTCACCCTCAGTAAACTTTTATCGTTGTTACTGATGCCATATCTTTCTTCTGCTGTGTCATTTAATTGGTTGATGTAGTAAATTTCACCACCAGTGCGTAACTGTAACTTGACCTGAATTTGACGCCTGATGTTGTCTGTGAGGAAATGTTTCAAGGATGTGAAATAGGATACACGTTAAAGTCCACAGTTTTCATATATCTAGATAACAATATACTGAATTGTGTGTAGGCTGGCAAGTTGGTAATAGCAGTGTAGAAAAAGGCACTAACAAATGATGGAAAATTAGCATTTCCTATTTCATTATCCCATCACGTTTTGTACTGTGTTATATATACAGTGAAACATACAGCCAAGGGTTCTCGATGGGCATGACAGTGCACTCGCTGAGCTATCAATAAATAATAAAAAAAATAATTATAAATCAAATTTTCAGCAGAATTCGATCAGCTCAGAACTTGTTGGTAACAATGCCCTAATGCACGTTCGTGCCAAAAATCAAGGTTCTAATGTCAATGGTTCTCCTTATTTTGCCGACGAAAGGACTCGGATGGACTGACTCACTCACTCACTCACTCATTACCGGACAATTTGCGATCTGTAGCCTACTTCGTAGGAACATGAGCAGTGTGACTAACGTCACAGGACCTACGAAGTACAGTAGGCATTAGGACTCGAACACGAACTGAACTCTTGGAAATCCCCACCCCCAGTTGAAATCCTGCTCATATTAAGATGGGCACCGCCCAAGTCAGAATCGCCAGTGCTTTTCATCAAAAATCACCAGAAATTTTCATCAAAAATAGGTCAGCTCAAAACTTGTTGGTAACAGTCTCTTAATGCGCCTTCATTCCAAAATAAATAACGATCGCCGATTTAATTTTACAATTTCTTAATTAAAGGAAACAGATTGAATAATATAGGTTTAGTAGATTTCAAGCTTTACGTGTGAAAATACATTTACATCTCTTTAATGGTTTTCAGTGCCCTTGTCCAGGATCAAAACAACTTTTTGAATCACATTATTTTCCCAACAATACAACACATTTTTATATATAGTACTATAGTAGAAAGGTAGCATTTATGTAGTTTACGGTAATTCAACTCAAGACCCTACACCTTCTATGCACAAGATAATAATGATTCTATGTGATTCTCCTGAGCATAGCCGGTAAAGACGAATAAATAGCGTCTCTACATCTTCTGTAATAGGGCCATGTGGCATAGTGGACTATTTCAATGACAGGGTATTTTTAGACGGACAGTAACTGATACTCATTGGCGATAAAACGCTGGAGCAAAACAGACCACAGTTTTCTTGGCAATGATGAAATGATTGGATGTGAAAGAGGATACATGTTACAGCCTAAACCTTACATATATATATAGCAATATATTGAAGTGTTAATTATAAATCTAATTTTAATCAGAATTATTTCAGATCAGAACTTGATGGTAACAATGCCCTAATGCACGCTCATGCCAAAAATCAAGGTGCTAATGTCAACGGTTCTCCTTATTTTGCCGACGAAAGGATTCGGATGGACTCACTCATTACCGGACAATTTGCGATCTGTAGCCTACTTCGTAGGAATAACTGTCTGAGAATCGTAGAGGGTAATGACCTTGACTTTTGACCTAAAAAAATATCTCTTAGAGTCTCATGGATAACACTCAAGTAAAGTTTCAAGATATTTGCTGAATCATAGGCTTAAGCTGTCTTTTAGACAATGTTAAGTTCACTTTCGGGGTGCTGTGACCTTATCCTTTGACTTACTAACCCTGATAGTAATATCGCGTTATAGCACAGACAAACCATTGCCAGTTTCAAAGGAAATTAACCTTTGACTTAAATGTAAATAGGTGGCTTCCAGATCACATGGATAGCACACATGTAATGTTTCGAGAAGTTTACTGACTGAGGACTTCGGATAGAGAATGGATAATTTTAGATTCAGTTAAGGGGTACAGCGACCTCGACCGTTGATCTGTTGATCTCGATATCATGAGCTTGATTGCTACTTTCCCAGTATATCTTCAGTGAAAATTTTAGTGGATTGACTGAATGATTTCGTAGTTATCATGGTAACAAGAATCCGTGACACACACACACGGAAAGACAGCAATTCCCACGGGGAATAATGATACTTTTCTGATTCAGTCCTTAGTTTTCGCGGACAATTGCAAAAGAAAAAAAATCGGCCCAAAACTGACATCGTTACCTCAATTCGCCGGTACATCGACATTATCGTTCATGTATCGTTCCTAGTACTATTTTGTTCATACCAAATCTCCCGTGAGTATGTTGATATTCGTAAATCTTAACGAAAGTAATGTATATTACTTTATAAAGATTTTGACTGCCTATCCAAACGGTCTTTCTTTATGGCAGACTAATAAAAAGTATAGAATATATATCGCCATTTTCTGATTGTAGCTAAATAGCTTCACCGCTTATTGATTCTTCTTTTTCATGGTTTACATATATATATATACAGTCTCGGCCAAAATGGCTGGTGCATTGATAAAAAATTCGAAGCTTTGAGAGAAAATTCAAACGACAGTATTTCTGGAGAATCCGAATATTTTTTTAGTATTTCGTTAGACGGTTTGTGAATCGCTGATGGATTACCTGTTCCCAAGTGCTTTGTTCGACAATCCACCTGTATTGGAATTCGAATAGTGCACATTTTCAGATGAACTATCATTAATTTATGCAAATTCCAGGGAACAGCAATGCGACTAAAAAGCATTTGTCCGCCTGAGAAAGTAGCGCTGGCAACCGCTTGTAATTAAAAGCTGTGTGCGACCACATCGTGGTCACTTATTGTTCCTTTGTATAATGGCTTTCTGCCTTGGGCGTCACTTAGGCCAAGGTATGCTTGTCGCAAAGTTTTGCAACCCAAAAAATCAGGAATTGTCTTATCCTGTATCAAACTACTTTAAGAAAATAGTGTGAACACCCCTTCACATAAATATACAGTCAGGCTGCTCAGATATGTGTTTGAATCAGGGGATTTAGCAGACTGGGATCAGATCTTAAAACTTGGCTTCTCCCGTCTCCCGGACAGGTTAACTACGTCACAGATCCTGATAAAAAGAGGGTGAGAGCACAGGCGACTTGTATATAAGTCCGAGTTAACCCAACATCGTCGCCGTCGACGTCTCGTGTCCGTCCCGTATTGGCGTTGTCTGGCAACTGATCGACGGCTTCGGCATGTTTTTGTTGTAGAGCTCCGGTTTTCTACTCCAAAGTGAGGTATGACGGTTTAAGCTCAACGTATTGTGCCACGAAGTTGTAGAGCCAACCGTAAACACGAAAGACAGTTGCCATAGGAGTTGGCTGATTCAAAGTGCCGATCGCAATACAGTTCTTCTGATAATCTCATCTTGCCAATCTCATCTTTGCTCAACAAAATGCCAATACGGTGCGTTTCAGGAATGCATACTGGAGAAACATTTTACTGCGTTAGGGCAGCGATTGAGGAATAATATGCAAGATAGAAAATGATTGCACCTGCACGTCAGAGTTACATGTTGGGGAATTTGGTGAATCTGTTATGTTAAAACCATAGCCCATCATCCAAGCTCCTTAGGGTTTTCTGACAAAAATTGAAAGTATCCCGATTTCTTTGCAAGAAAACCTCGTGAGAAGCATACTAGTGTATTTCACACAAATTAGTGACGTTCGACGTGGAAACCCGACTAACTACAATAAGGTTGCAAGCATTTTGTTTTTGAATTCGAAAAGATATCCATCGAAAGTATTTTGGAATGAAAATCGCTTTTCATCCGCATTGACGTTCCATGAAATTTGCATAGTTCGTCTGAATGGTCCACTCTTGGAATTCCAATACAGGAAGATTGCCGATCAAAGCTCAATCCTTCAGAGATTGATGTATAATCGAATGAAAAACTCTGAAGTATTTTACCAATGCATCAACCATTGTGGCCTACAGTGTATATATAGGGATACCATTTTGGATACCAAAATTGAGGCTGTCACTAGTTTTCATCGTTGAAGGGAAGTATCAAATACTTGAATTCTAAGACATGATCTTTCTGTAGCCTGGACCCAGGAGAATGAAAAAAACAGCACGGAATTGTAACTCACTCAGCGCATGCCACTGAAAAGCCCATGTGGATGAAATACACACGTCGTAAAATAAAGTAATCAGGTTCGTCATGTTATATGATGTTTTAGTGTTCTTTATTTATATATCCTTTGACGTTTTTAATGTACCGTATCTAATTTCGAGACATGGTGTGATGTATTGTCTTCATCATTCCGAGTTTTTCATTCTGAAAAATCCTCAATGAGTCAAATTAATGGTGAATTTTGCATTGTTAAGATCAGGTGAATACATATTAATTTTCAGAGGTGGATGCTTGTTCCAGTGGTCAACATAACTGTGTAGACGAGACTCGATGTAGGAGTACTAACGGCTCATATTACTGTTTATGTCCTGGACAAACCGATATAGGGACAAGGTTCGTTATATTACCTCTCATATCTCTATCTCTATTTCCCAGTTGGAGACCGGTATATATGTTTTCAAGATAGCTAACAAATTTTGATATATTTCTGATATGCAAAGTCGCACTTCCAAACCTAGGATAACTGAAGCTAAAGTTTCTGAATTCTGTACAAATTAACGTTATGTACTCTCTGTCCTACATTTCTATCAGCGCTGGAAAGGAGACATTTGGATGGGGGGACAGCTGCTATTCAGTTATCTACTCTTCTAAGAAGTCATGGAAGGATGCCCAGCTATCCTGTAAGAAACGGTCTGGAGATTTAGTCGCCATTGGAACAAAGGCCGAGCAGGTAGTAATTGTGCAGAACTAATGCACGTATTGTGTATTTACCAATTCACCTACATGGACAATATTTGCATCCGTCTGCTATATCTTAATTCTATGGACGACGACTACCTATACAATCTCAGATCTTACTCACTTCAATCTTGCAAATCACATATAATGAATGATTCGTTGTAGCTATATTCTGGTTACAACTTGTTAAATGTATAATTCAAACGTCAAATGAATTACATTATACTATTGCCGCCCCTCTCCCTCACACATACGTGTTTTTACCATATGTTGAACATTGAAGAAGAGCTATGATTACTAGTACTCCTTACTACAGCTCTAAATCGTCAGCTCGCTCATTTTGGTCATGTAATCTTCCCATTATCGTGATAGGAGAATGTAATAAGTCGAAGAGATTGGGGTTAACTGGAACGGGATGGTATGCCCGCACCAAATATTCCTTCATTTCGTCATTATTAGGAATGGCTGTACCCTCAGTTGCAAAGAATCGGTGCAAAATTAGCGTGTGATGTAAGTTGGTCATACTGGTATGGTTTGAATCTAAGCTATACGCACGGACAGTCTGTATGGCAGTGGGTGGACGGCAATCCGCTTAACCTCAGCGTCGTGTAAGTGGATTTTGTTTTATACCGATGCACTTTTTCCATCATCGTCTACATGTACATGTAAAAGTTTATAAATTAATCAAATGTAACCTTAAGACAACGGGCAGTTGTAAATCCTGAACTAAGCTAGCATCATATATGTGCATTTGCAGACTAGACCTTTTCTGACATTTGCAATTCCGGGAACTTTTTGCCAATTACGCGATCCCTATCTCATTAAAGTCCATATTTTGTATGCAGGATTCGTTTAGGTGGGGCTAAAGACCGGTACAAGGCGATAGGTTTTAAGAGAATTAATGGTGCTAAAATGTACCTTCTAGTAAGTGTAAGTAACATATCTGGAAGGTTCACAGAAAATTTGTGTCAGTTTGCCATCTATTCATGTAGGTCTTGGTCCCAGGGAGAACCAGGTGATAGATTTACTGAGCACTGTGCTGAGATTGGTTCGGGTGGTTCTTTAGACAGCCTGGGCTGTCAGGTACAGCGTCCATATATATGTGAACGCAACGACAGTGAGTAAATATCTAATTTCTCATAGATCAATCCAGTAAAGCAGGAAATTCAATAGCGTTACCAAATTTAATAGCAAAATACACACTTTAAATGTTTCGTTACGGAAAACAATAACAATGTTCTAACCATGTTGATATTTGTTGATGTATCATCACATCCAGTTTGTTTATTTTTACGACCTTCTTTATTCTAAAGTTATTTTCCATGATCTGGATATGCCACGTTTGTCATGTTATTTTCCATGATCTGGATCTGCCGCATATGTCATGTTATTTTCCATGATCTGCATATGCCGCGTTTGTCATGTTATTTTTCATGATCTGGATATGCCGAGTTTGTCATGGTTTGACGATTACTTCTCTATCTTAGTTTGCACACAACTAGATGAAATGTACATCATTTTCCGCTCTTCGTTATACTATGATTGAATTTTCAAGGAATTTAGCTATTAAACCTAATTGAAAAAGATTTCGTGATATTTATCTGTTTGCTTAAGATTCATTATGTCCAGACTCGTGTGGTAGTCTCATTTAATTCTCGAATTCCTTCGTTCAGGACGGCAAAGGTGGTCAAGAATATTTCATGGTAATTTGCTCCCCAAAAGAGTAATATTATACTCAGCCGTTTACTATATCGGAATGTAGAACTGCTTGTTGAATTCCGTAGTGATTGTTTTTAACTCTACCAGCATAATGTGACGACAAAATAATGAATTGCATAGAGAGGGAACACATACCATACTGATGATATAACTAATAAACTGTATGTAAGTTAGATTGGTGGCATACCCCTCATTAGTGTAAAAGTCAGTTTAGGGTCAGTGACTCGAACAATCAGAAACAAGTATGCGACCAACATGTCGTCAGTATATTTAATGTCGTGGTAAATTAATCCACAGTGAATGATCTATCAACTTCACACTTTATACAAATCCGTATAGCGTACGCCTAAAGAAGGATACGAATAAGGGGGGACAACTTCTTCAAAAGAAAACCCCATAATTTCGTGCGTGAGTAGAAAACAGTAGATGTGCACTGCATATTGCACAATTATTGCGCGCACATTTATTACAAATGTGCGATGTGCACTGGATATTAATTATTCATGTCCGATGTTCCTTGAACATTTATTGAACATGTGCGATGTGAAATGCACATGTCTTGCACATGCGTTTGCTTTGTGCACTGCACATTTATTGCACATGTGCGATGTATAGAAGACACTTGTATATTATCGGTATGTTTCCTTCATCTGCATGTGTGAATGGATGTATCAAATTAGCTTTCATGTGCGATGTGTTCTGCATATTCAATACACATATGCGATGTGTACTGCACATTTATTGCTCATGTGCTATGGGCATTACATATTTTCTGATTTGCTACTCACGCATGGAATTATGGGAAGGTTTTTCTTTCTCCTTATTCGCATCTCCTTATTTCCATCCTTCTTTATGCGTACATGTGGATACTTATTTGTATAAACTATATCGGTACAGATTGATAATTTAATTGAAGAATTGATAGATCCCTCATTATGAACGTTGCCAGTTTCCCCCAACCCTACACAGTCAGTCATCTTACTCAACCTCCAGCCCTTTATTCCAAATTTTGACCGATAATTTTGAACGTTAATACATATTTTGACCGTTACTCATATATTTTACCCTTCGTTTATATATCAACTCTTTGTTCTCTATTAACTGATTATGTTTATCGAACCTATATTAATCCTGATCCTGCATCTGATATTGTCTACCTGATCCTTTCCTGATCATGATCCTGCTCATATTCTTGTGTTACGTCAATTCGTGTGATGAAATCACATCGGTGATGATGTCACTTCTGGTGATGATGCCACTTCCGGTGATCATGTCACTTCCGAGGATGGCTTCACTTCCGGTGATGATGACACTTTCTTCGATGGCGCCACTTCCTGCATCCTGCTCTTGGTCATTTGGCCAAAGCGGTCAAATTTACACTACTCTCCTCCCCATCCATCCTACTGAAACATTTATTTTAGTACGCTCATAAACAGCGTGTGTCAATTGCTTATAAGCGTATTGTGTTAAGTGGTATTCTGAAACTTTCTAATCTGTCAGCGGGTCATATTTCGCCAGCGTGAATCTAGATACATAGTTTCCTGGATTCGAAACAAAACTAGTTTTAAAAACAGTTTCAACGCATCGGTTTATACTTCGACTGCATGGCGTTGGTCTAATATAAATCTTGTGATAGGATACACCAATTAAATTAATCATAATTATTCCAAAAATATGTACAAATATGTTTGTGATTAGTAACCGATCTTGTGTATTCAAAAATATATAGATACTTGCGCACAAAAAGTATACCATATATACAACCAAGCGCCTTTACTCCAAGTTCCACAAGTTCAAGTCAAAATATCAACGGCAAATAAGATCTTAGCGTTTAGGATTTCTGACATGCTGACTTGTGTCAAATTGCACGATGGTTATCTATAGGCCGTTGTTACCACTGATTTACCTCTCTGTTGTGTACATATGTAAATGTAGTATATGTAAATGTAGGTGATCATTTAATCTGTATTTTAATGAGATACCTCTTATTACATGTAAGTACAAAATTGTGTTCACTTGAACTTGAAAATATGTATAGTATTCTGTTGTCAACGTTACGGCACACTATGGACAAATATTTTTTCAGCCATCGGCGACTGCATGGGGAATATTACGTGTCACACCCAAGCACAATGTACAAACAGCTCTGGAGGTCAACAATGCATATGTAACGCGGGATATTCAGGAGATGGTATAACATGCACAGGTACATATATAAATTATAATTTAGGTAGAAATATTGAATTAACTATTTCAATATTAGCACACGGTTGTATGTATTGATAATATAATTATGTATTATTGTTCGTCTGTGCATGGTTATCTAAATTAACTGTATGTTATTTTGAAGACCCGGTTCAAGTTTTTCAGTTGCGATCTTCAATAAACACAGCTAACATTGTAGCAATATCTCATCATCGGAATTCATGATCATCATTATCGGATGGTTTAGTCCTTACCGTTCTCATATTTCAGATGTTGACGAATGCTCAAACAATGAACATAACTGTGGAGATATGAACAGATGTAGAAACGTAAATGGTTCATATTACTGCTTATGTCCAGGGCAACCTGACACAGTATTCAGGTTAGATTGATACACCTACTCAGTACATGAAAGTTTTTACTCAAAGCTCTGTTATTAACCCTACTGGGTGTGGGAGGGGGGCATTATATATGATCACCCTACCCCTACCCCCAACTATCTCCACTATCTTAGGAACGACAAAAAAAATGAAAGCTGATTCTCCACGACTTTTTAATTTATCATATTGGAGTCATTTTGGGCCTATTTGCATAGCAGACCAGAGGATCATGGGAAAATTCATAATGGCGGACATGTGGGATACCACAAATGTGATGTTTTCGTCATTTTTCTTCAAAATTCCTGCTTTTCCTGGACGATAAGTGGATAAAAACAATTTTATTTCATATAAGACTATTATTTCCTAATTAGTCCTGCAGATTGTGTAAAGAAAAGACATAAATAAAAATTCGAAAAATCTGACAGAAAAGTCGATCCAAAACTGTCTTTTTTCAAAATGACGTTACTGTGACGTCATCATAGAGGCCATTTTGTGTTTTTTTTAACATTTTATGGTAGAGTTTGACCCAAGGGTATAGTGTGATAAGTTTCAGCGCATGGGATAAGAAAGATATTTAGGGTGGCGGCGGGGGGGGGGGGGCGTCGAATCGGCTTGGACAGGTCCCAAATAGCCCAGACCAGATAGGATTAAACGACTTGGAATTCATTCTGAAGGGCAAAATACTGGGCAGGGATACGAACATCACGGTATCAAGAGGAGCATCACCATATCATTAAGAGATCACGATATCTTGTCGGCATCATTCTTTGTTGAAAAGGTGTATGTATAACGATTTTCATTTTTCCATACCTACTCGGTACTAATATTGTCTTCTTGGGTGACGACTGTCTACTGAATGTGGGATTTAATGCTTGTATACATAAAATAACCCATACAATATTGACTGAAAGAAGTTATTATGCCGCACCTCTTCGATCATTTAATTTACTAAAATTTACTTTTTCACGGAAATCTTTGATCATTTTTCTGATTGGACTCTCAATCACCATTGGTCTATACATTTTTGGCAACATTGTTTCATGCAGATTGTGTGTGATAGTCTAAAGCTGTGCAATTTACAAAAATTACCAATTAAACATCTTGCTATTATAGTGTGTCCGTCTATTGGTTAGTCTAGGTCGCAGTAGCGAGAACGAGACACTTGGATGGGGTG
>JAVTVY010042964.1:0-17728 GCA_036873755.1 Hanleya hanleyi | reverse complement strand
AAACAAAAATCACCAAACCCTGGATTACATTTGCGTTACTTACATCAATTAGAGAAAAAAACCGACTCTTTCGATTACACTTATCTGCTTCAAGTCCGACCACTTCCCGTGAATACAGACAATATAGAAATAAACTCAATCATATATTAAAAATAGCCAAGAAACAATACTATGAAGATAAATTTAATCTCTACAACCATGACATTAAAAATACTTGGAAAGTCTTGAACCTAATGATGAACCGATCCAAAGTAGCCTTTCTGCCAAAAACATTTAAAATTAACGGTCTGGATACAGACAACCCTTCCGTTATTTCCAATCACTTTAATGATCACTTCAGTACAGTTGCCTCTAAACTTGCATCAAAGATTACTAATACCGCTGTTGATTATAAAGATTATCTAACTGATAATTTTGAACAAAACCTGGACCTTAACCCTTGCACACCCAATGAAGTTATCGAAGTTATCGCCGATCTGAAAAATAGTTCGGCTGGAATTGACGGCATACGAATATCACTAATAAAACCCATTGCTCATTTGATAGCCTTTCCACTGTCTCACATTATAAACATATCATTTCAATTAGGTAAAGTTCCTGACGCAATGAAAATCGCTAGAATTACACCTATCTATAAATCGGGAATGAAAGATATTGTTGATAATTATCGGCCAATATCCGTGCTCCCTTGTTTCAGTAAAATTGTTGAAAAAATTGTGGTAACAAGAATGCTAACATTTTTGGAAGATAATAACATTATATGTTCTCATCAATTTGGCTTCCGACCGAAACACTCCACATCGCATGCAGTTCTATCCTTATTTGACAAGTTAGTATCCGCTCGAGAAAACAAACAGTACAGCATTACCACCTTTCTGGACCTTTCAAAAGCCTTTGACACGGTTAACCACAATATTCTCCTAAATAAATTAGATTACTATGGTTTCCGGGGCAAGTGTAATGATTGGTTTCAAAGTTATTTAACTTCACGATCCCAATGCGTTTCGTACAATGATACATTATCGTCGCTTAAATCTATCAGTTGTGGAGTTCCACTAGGCTCAATTTTAGGACCAATACTTTTCCTTTTGTATATAAATGATATTTCTTATGTTACCCAACTCCTTGATATTATACTTTTTGCAGATGACACGAGTGTTACCCTGTCTGATAGCGACCCAAAACTACTAGTGGAAATGATTGTTGAGGAATTGGAAAAATTACAAACTTGGTTCTCTTGTAACAAATTGTCACTAAATGTTTTGAAAACAAAATTTATGTTTATTAAGCCATCTAGACGCCGTGCATGCAATTTCAAACCTAAAATATCTATATGTGGTACTGAACTCGAGCAAGTCTCCCATTTCAAATTTTTAGGGGTGCATTTTAATGATCGTCTCAATTGGACAACACACATTGACGAAATACGAAAAAAGATTTCAAGAAATATTGGCGTTATCAATCATATCAAATCTACTCTGAACAAAAAGTCGCTCTATATACTATACTATTCCCTAATCTATCCATATCTATCATATTGCAACATTCTATGGGGGAATACGTATCCAACTCATATCGAGCCCTTGAAACGATTACAAAAAAGATTGTTCGTATAATCATGTCAGCCGACAAGCTAGCTCATACAGATCTACTTTTTAAAGAGTTGAATATTTTGCCAGTTGCCAGTTTAAACGATCATTTAATTTCGTTGCTCGTGCACAAGTTTTCATTTCATAATCACTTGTTACCCATTTCACTTCGTGATTGCTTTATCAAGATATCAGCTATCCATTCCTATCCAACTCGACAGTCTACCATAAATATCTATCGTCCATTTTACTCATCGGATCTTTCATACTATTCGGTTAAGATAAAGGGACCTCGGTTGTGGAACAGTTTGCCCCCTAAGTTAAAATCTACTCCATCCTTGTCACTGTTTAAATCGCAATCGCAATCTTATTTTAACAATATTTAAGTCCCTAGTGTATTACGTTATAATACCACACATAGTTTCATTTGATTATGGTAGATTTTCTGTGGACCACAAGGTTCTTGTTTTATTTATACAAATGGTATCAGCTGCCTGTCATTCCTACATGCATATTTATATTCGTCAAATTCATGTATGCTTAATATTAATTTAATTAATTTGGGATAGAACAAGCCCTTCGGGGTTTTATTCCCGCCAAATGCTGTATACTGATTTATACACAATATTACATCTGGTGAATAAAGTACTGATACTGATACTGATCTACAAAAATATTGTCTTTCAAAACGCAAATTTGTCATGCGGCACTGAACCGCATGCATGAACAGCATGCTAAGTCGGCAGCCAGTCTAGTCGTGAGACGGCTTCTCATCGAAGCAAGGCCAGCGCCGTATAGCTCTGCAGTGTCAAAATTCGCGGAGTTGAACTTCCTATTTCCGAGAACTACGGGGACACTCTTTCCTTGTTTATAATCCCCATAATTAGTGCAGAGATGACAATTAAACATGTTATAAGCCTCACTGATTCCAGCCAGGAAAATAAGAATGTCTTTTGTTCTAGGCCAAGCGTTCAGTGTACCGAATATATAACTATTCAGAGGTCAACATTTCTCTCCTGCCTCGCACCACGTGGCGCTATTTGCCAGAGGTAAAAATAAAGGCATGCTTATGCAAATTACAAACAGTACATTTGGTAAACACCATTTGTTTAACTTTACCGGTTTCTGAGCCATTCCGTCAGCCATTCAACTTTATTCACAGGCATAACTTTGCATCCATTCATTTATTTCTCGTAAATTGAAATCCTTCCAATTGTGTTTTTTTTTCTCTAACAATACTAATCCAAAAAATCGGGAAAATAATACTTGGTTAACTATGGTATATTGCACCATGGTTGTTATGCACCATGCTATTACTATTGTTCAAAGCGGTTAACCATGGTATATTGAACCATGGTTCATCTGTACCATGGTATTACCATAGTTGAACAGAGTAAACCAAGGTACATTGAACCATAGTACATCTGTACCATGGTATTACCATGGTGCCACCATAGTTGAACAGAGTAAACCTTGGTACATCTGTACCATGGTATTACCATGAAAACCATGGTACATTGAACCATGGTACATCATTACCATGGTATTACCATACAAACCATACAAACCAAGATCCCCATGGTAATCATATGAACAGTCACGATCAAAGCGTGACTGAGATACATCAATCTTTAGATGACGACTTTACAACGAATATTATGGATTAAGAATACTGATCAGCGATACGGCTTTGATATTTTTGGAACATCATGATGTCTTGCCGGCATCATTGAAAACTGTTGACCGCTTCTCTCTTGCAGGAAACAAGCCTATGTTTATGTATACTATGATTGTCTTTTTGAATTTGGTGCTAATACTGTTATGTGGAATATGGAATAGGTCTTTGGATTATGGACGCGGATATTCTCTAATGGACGACGGCTGGATTATGAATGACGGACTAGACGCTTGTAATTTTAACCTGTGTATGCCTGGATTCTGCTGGTGGACAAGTTGTCCCCGAGGCCGGGCCCCTGCACACCCAACACTCATAATGGATACAACAGAAAGAAATAATATTAAGACAGACCCGAGGAACCTTAGTGCAGGTTTCTCGGCCGAGTCTCTAATAGTTCGAAATGCACTAAGACCGTTTTCAATCCAAATGACAGATATATTTCTGACCGCAAAGCAAGGTCACGACATCAAACCCTGTAACATTGCGCTTGGTGATTGTTTAGCACCGAATTCTACATGTAATAATTTCAAGATTTCTATATGTGGACACCGTGGATGTCTCACGTGTCCACTCTTTAATACTTCAGCGTCATTTATTTCCGCGTTAACTGGTAACGCATATTCTGTAAAGTCGTATGTTGATCTTAGCTGTTCTACTACAAACTGTATTTATTTAGTTTCCTGTACGAAGTGTGGTCAACAGTATGTTGGCAAAACCACCGAAAGGCTCCATCTTAGGGTGAATGATCACAGAAAATCCGTTAAGAAAAAGCAATTGCTTATAGGTAAGCATTTTTCTGGGCCCGACCATGGCTGGGACAACTTTAATATTCAGATCATAGACGTCGTCTATCCATCTACCCTTTGGATTTGAGAGAAAAATCCGAGAACGGGAACTATTCTGGATGCTAGGACTTGGGTCAGTGTTTCCGTATGGTTTAAATGATAATGTCAGTGGGTTCGGCAATGTTACAAACCGCCGTTCAAATATATCCAATATTACCCAGCTATTTAAACCCCATCAACGGAGACATCGCAGCCATTGTTGGAGAAAGTTTAATAGTGCGATGATTCACGATCATATCACTTTAAATTACTTAGTGGGTTTAACTAACACACCCAATAGTACACATAGCTTAGTACGTACAGTTCTGTATGCGTTACCTCTGAGAGCTTTAAATCATATAGCCAGAGATATAGAACAATCTGCGTCTTCAGGAAATATAATACCACCCAAAATCACTAAAGTATGTCAAGATATAGCGTAGTTTCGGTTGTATCGTCCAGTGAACATAATCGAAACATCCCAAGATCGGCTTTTCTTGAAACTCAACTACTTAAAGGACTGGACATTATTAATTTACCTCGAATCGTGAATGATCCAGAGGTACGCAACACTGTACCAAACTATTTTAAGTTCACAGAACCTCTTTGCATTTCATATAAGTATACTAAATCTATAGCCACCAAAATATTCAATTACTCTAATGCTGTCAAGGAGTTTGACTGGGACTCATACACGTCGGGGGGCTATAGTTGTGATTGTGAATCGTCGAACTTTATCTATACACCACACAAACATGTTGTGTCTGGTGAGCTTGATGTGGTGAGTGATAAGGACCCAGGATTACTCCTGATGAAGGGTCCTAAATATAGAGAGCCGAGAAATATAAATCTGAAGGCCGACTAGACGATAGTCTTGTCTGCTTTAAAACAGTACGTTATTGATTGGTCTAAGCGAGAAAAGGTTGAACCTACAGTAGTCGCTGACTGGATGGACCTCACCAAGAGCAAGGTCGTTGAAACAATCTGCCATATTGACAGAAGTATCCTTCCCCAAGAAAAATAAGTACTGAGAAGCCCCAATTCGCAAGAAGTTCTAGCAAATCTCCAGAGTAAATTCGTCGTAGTCCCAGCAGACAAAGCTCCAAATAATATAATATTCATATGTAAATATTACTATTACCAGGTGCTGGTTGAAGAATTGAGTGTAAACATATCGTCATCAACTACGTCTGCTTACTCTCAAACTGCATTTACTCTGAAAGATTTATTTAACAATCACAAAACGTTTCTCAGGGAAAGAGGTATTTGTATATAAAGAGGTATATTTCCAACCAAATATAACGATATACCAAAAGCATACTGGACTCCCAAAATGCATGAATCACCATACGAAGCTAGATTCATAGCTGGTTCTAGAAGCTGCACCACCAATCTTCTTTCAACCCTGTTGACGAGGGCACTTCAGGAGGCAAATGCATTTTGGGAAAGGTATTGTGCCACTATTTCGAAAAACTCTGGCGTTGATTGTATGTGGATATTGCAAAACTCAAAATGTCTTATTGATGCTAAAGGCCACATACCGTATAGACATTTCTCACATCACAGCGGCCAAAAGCAATGCGATACACCCATGTGATACAAAACATGTACCCTTACAGTTTGCTAACTATATTTTTGTTATTTTTCAACATTATTTTGATGTGAGAAATAAATTATAATACTCGGTGTCATTTATCTGATTTTTATCACACTCGTTTGACAAAACCCATATGAAACTCGCTAAAGCTCGTTTCATATAGGTTTTATCAAACTCGTGTGATAAAAATCAGATAAATGACCACTCGTAGTGATAATCTATATGTATCCACATGGGATTTCTCGACTCTCTATACTACAATCCCTCATCAGGACCTTATTGACCGTCGAAGTTCGTTAATAGTATATGTGTTCAAGAAAACTGATCGTAGATATATTAATGTCGGAAGCCATAAAGCATTCTTTAGCTCTACTACATACAAGAGATATCGTTCATGGGATGTTTCTTTGTTTAAAGAGTTGCTTGAATTTCTCATTAAAAATATCTATGTGAAATTTGGCAACACAATATATCAGCAGCATATAGGTATACCAATGGGTACTAATTGTGCACCCCTGTTGGCTCACCTATATCTGTTCTCTTATGAATATGACTATATGCAGACGCTTTCAGAAACCGATCCATTCAAAGCCCGTTCCTTCCCATTCAGCAAACGGTATATAGACCATTCTCGCTGTGGATAATCGCTATATAAATGACGCAATGAAGGATATATATCCACCTTCACTGGATTTGAAGGAAACTACAGATAGCTCTACAGACACATCATACTTAGATCTATATCTCTACAAAAATGAAGCGGGCATTCTCTCTCGTCGACTTTATGACAAAAGAGGTGATTACAATTTCGACATCGTAAACTATTGCTTTCTGGACAGTAATATTCCAGTGGGACCTGCATATGGCGTATACATATCTCGCCTAGTACCATTTGCTAGATCCTGTGTTAAATTTGACGATTTTAATCAACGTCACAACACATTGTTGCAGAAACTTATAAAATAGGGCTATTCCACCAAGCGCTTCCACTCAAAGTTTCTCAAATTTGGCGATACATATCGAATGCTGGTACGAACGTAGCGTGCAAGATCTATGGCGTTACGTTTCGTAAATTGTGTCAAATTACGCTTAAACCGGGGCTAGGGGCCGTATGAACCCATGTACTTCAAGATCCTCATGGTACTCATATGCACAGTCACAATCAAAGCGTGACTGAGGTACATCAATCTTTAGATGACGACCTTACAACGAATATTATGGATTAAGAATACTGATCAGCGATACTTATTTGATATTTTTGGAACATCATGATGTTTTGCCGGCAACATTGAAAACTTTTGACCGCTTCTCTCTTGCAGGAAACAAGCCTATGTTATGTATACTATGATTGTCTTTTTGAATCTGGCGCTAATACTGTTATATGGAATATGGAATAGGTCTTTGGATTATGGACGCGGATATTCTCTAATGGACGACGGCTAAATTATGAATGACGGACTAGACGCTTGTAATTGAACCATGTTGCATCCGTACCATGGTATTACCATGATATAACAATGAAAACCATGGTATTACCGTGGTTACCATGGTTCATTCTGTTGTAAACCATGCTATTTTTTATAAGGGATAGTCAGACTCATAAGAGAACAGATACAGGTCAGCCAACAGGGATGCACAATTAGTACCCATTGGAATACCTATATGCTGCCGATATATTGTGTTGCCAAATTTCACATAGATATTTTAATGAGAAATTTAAGCAATTCTATATACAAAGAAACATCCCATGAATGATATCTCTTGTATGTAGTAGAGCTAAAGAATGCTTTATGGCTTCCGACATTAATATATCTACGATCAGTTTTCTTTAACACAGATATTATTAATGAACTTAAACAGTCAATAAGGTCCTGATAAGGGATTGTAGTATAGAGATTCGAGAAATCCATGTGGATACATGTCTGCACGGTATGTGACCTTTAGCATCAAGTTCTTCCGTAAGACATTTTGAGTATTTCAATATCCACATATATTCAACGCCAGAGTTCTTAGAAATAGTGGCGCAATACCTTTCCCAAAATGCTTTTACCTTCTGAAGGGCCCTCGTCAATAGGGTTGAAAGAAACTTGGTGGTGCAGCTTCTAGAACCAGCTATGAATCTAGCTTTGTATGGTGATGGAGCATGCGCTGTGGCGAGGTTGCTATAATCTTATGGGAAGTGGCATCAGTCCACTAATAATTTTGTTACTTGTTATGTATTAGCATAAAAAATCACCCCCAAAAAGATCAGAAAACTCTCGATGATTAAATTCACTTGGCGTGAGAATATTCACCTTGTGGAACACTAACTGCGAAGTCTTGACAGGAATTGACCATGGAAAATTCAAATTCCCGCCATTGACAGCTGACCGGTGTTACTGTATGTCATTCAATTTGTAAACAGGGAATCTTCCCATCCTCATTCGTCATGTCTCCATCCACCATGCTTTTCCCAAAGTGTCCCAAATCAACCCCAGGATGTACAGTTTGCAGCCTCATCTGCAATTTGAAATATCAGATTACCAAAAATGCTGAAAAATCACTGCTCATAAAATCCACAAAGTTCTGCTTTCAAATTGCTAACAATGTAGCTCGAGGGCTCCGACGCGGAAGTGATTAACTCCTGTCTGATGGCTGTCAGTCATGGAACCTTTGTTGAAATAAAGAATGCTCTCATCTGAACAAATAATGCCCATCCCCAAACTATCTTGAGAAGGCACATATAAAACTATGCACAGATAGAGATTTTACAGCCTATATACACCAAGGGTACCCCCTTATAATTTTCCCTCAGTTTGCCTCACATGACTTAAGACTGAGGTACAAGTAAAGAGTGCAATATCTCATTAACATGTACATTTTTCCATCTGGTATATAGCACCAAGTAGACAATCCTTCTGCCTATAATAAGAAGTATACAACATTGACTGGATATGTAAACACTATTTTAATTTTTATTTTAATTTATTTTTTATGAAATTTTTCAAATTAAAACTTAAAAATAAACAAAACTTAAATTCAAAATCTGAAAAGCATAATTTGTTTACAAGCTGCTCATTCAGACTACATTCGGTAAAAATTTCCTTCATGACAGTGGTTAATTTCCCCGTGTAATCAGCGGGTCATCCCAGTAATCTCTCAAATGTGTTAAAATTTAATGTTTATACAAAGATCAAAGACATGTTTAATCCTATAATAAGTGACAGCAATATACACAAATGTGTACACAAGACATCCAAAATATAACAAAGAGGTGTGTCGGGGGCCTAATCGTGTATTTGCGCCTAACCGTGTCAGCGCCAAATCGTGTAACAAAATTGCGCCTAATATCGTGTTGCGCCTAATCGTGTAGGAAAATTGCGGTTAATGGTGGAACTACGCCTAATCGTGTACGAAATTTGCGCTTAATTGTGGAACTGCGCCTAATCGTGTACGGAATTTGCGCCTATTTGTGTAAATGCGCCTAATCGTGTAAGGAGGTTGCGTCTAATCATGTAACTGCTCCTAATCATTTGAACGATCTTGCGCATAATTTTGCGTTGCGCCTAATCGTGTAGAAAAATTGCTCCTAATTGTGGAACTGCGCCTAATCGTGTAGGAGATTTGCTCCTAATTGTGGAAATGCGTCTATTCGTGTGAGAAATATGCTCCTAATTGTGGAACTGCGCCTAATCGTGGAAATCATTTTGCGCCTAATTATCCGTTGCGCCTAATCGTGTAGAACATTTGCGTCTAACTGTGGAAATGGGCCTAATTGTGTATAGAAGCTGCGCCTAAACGTGCACAACGTGAAGACATAAGTAGTATGTAAAGGACGGATAAAGTCAACTTTACCTTTCGTCATTTTTGGGGAGGTCACGGGGAGATCACGTAATCAAGAGGTCAAAGTCACTATAGTTCCGGGACTTCCGGTCACGTATTCCTCCGCGGTGATGCGGTCTAGCGATGATGCGATCGCGGGAAAAAGCCTCCGTGGATAGAAAGTAGTCCCAAATACGCGAAGAGCCGGGAGAAATTCTCCGGCAATCGTCGACAATCTTCGGGACATTCTGGGGGCCAGAGGGGCCCGTAGTGGACCGATTGGGTCGAGTGAGGTGTCAAAGTGGAGCGCTCGTCCAGGGCGCTAAAATAGGGGAAAACTCCTATCAACCAGGTCCAAAAGGGTTTATATCGGTGTCCGGCATATCGGGCCTACCTATCAAGTCATGGATGGGTGTATGAAAAACGAGGACTCCGAAAATATAAATTGCGGAACACGGACTTCACTTTACCTCAACAATAGGAGAATGAATCGAACATTTGCATCTATACTGAAAAATGCCTGTATAGGGTATGGAGGTGGTCATTTTTTGTGGATTCCACTGTGGGTTGTGGGGCCTTGTTCTCTTCGTCTCACCACGTAAAACACGATGGGAGGGATCTTGGAGCTAAGTGGTGAAATTTTTCGAAATGTCCCGGTACCGGGTAGGTCTGTATATAGGCCCATACTGGCTCAGTCGATAGGTCCATACTGGGAAACATTCTGGACATTGCGATATGGGTTGTGGGATCTTGTTTTTCACGTCTCACCACGTAGAACACGATGGGCGAGGTCCCGAAGCTAAGCGGTGAAATGTTTTGAAAAAAGATACTGCGCGCATGCGTAGTGGGCAAATAGTGCTGGGTGGACGTTTGGGGTTTAGGTGAGCCCCTAGTGGTCCGATGGTGTCGTATGAGATCTTATTGTCAAGCTCTCGTGTAGGAGCATCCGACTGGACTAATGTATTGTCCGTTTTCATTATTCTGCGCCTGCGCAGTCTGGTAGTAGTATAGAAAACAGACATTCTGGGGGTGCGAGAGGTGGATTTGGGGTAGAGATGGACCACTTTTGGTCTAAATGGGTCGTGGGAGGTGTCAAAGTGAAGCTTTTGTAGGGTAGAGTCAGAATGGCGTGTTTTTTTTATTGCAAGTCGCGTCAATCTGCACATGCGCAGTTGGGTGTAGTAAGTAAAGTGGTCATTTTGGGGGTGCGTGGGGTTGTGTTTGGGGTAGAGAGGGACCATCCTTGGTCCGAATGCGTCGTGTGGGGTGTCATTTTGTAGCTGTCGGTATGTAGACCATCATCTGAGGTATGTCCACGTGGTCTGTGACGTCATTGGAGATGTCATCAGTAGAAGTATTAGCGAAAACGGACATTTTGGGGTGTTTAGGAAAGCATCTGGGGTAGAGACGGACCATCCGTGGTTCGAATGGGTCATGTAAGGAGTATCAACTCCTGCTGAACGCTTCAACGCCCTGGTGAATTAGCCCTGAAGCTCTGGTTTTCAAGATAGTCCATGAAATTGACACCTAATTCATCGAAATGCGGTGACGCCCGTCAACGCCTGTCGTTACGCCTTAACGCCCATGATGTAGACCGGTGAGAGAAAAACAGGAAGAAAAATGATGACAGATACATTTTATTATCGCCTCCAGTATATCAGACCCTAGCTGGTGGAACTGCGTTGGGTATGTTTATAATACAAGTAGCCTCAAGTAATCAGAGGCCACCAATTGGCTCTGCATCTGTCATATTTTTTTTTGCCCGTTAGATGTATTCTCGGCTGCTCTTGTCCAATCAGAAGTCGCCATTTCAGAAAGTTCCATCTTCGGTCATGTTCGCTCTGTTCCTTTTCTTTGTAATCGTCGTCGGGCAGGCCAGGATACCGTTGAGGCAACATATCCTCAAATAGTTGTTTGCGCATTCTGAGTATCTATCAGTGCATGGGTGAATACATTCATTCGATGGGGTGGTCGGTCAGCTTGGTAACGAAAAACGTGACATTGGTCAGCCTCTCTACGACCCATTGGGTTTTGGCGCGTTGTTGTTGGGCCCATTCCGACACATCCAATTGGTCCACTTGGTCAGGCACGGTCTCTAGCGATGCCCTATCCGTGATGGTCAAGGGTAGGTCAAATACCCGGATGTTACTGCTCGAGTAAAATTATCGGACTTGGTCTGTCTCATTATGCTGCAGCACATAACCAAACGCCAGATTCAACTTGAAGGCCGTCATTTGATCGTTGAAGTAGGCTTCCACGTACTTGAAGAGCCGAGACAGGTCCTCTAACCGGAAATTGTAGATGTCTAGTAGCAGGCGATGAAGGTGGAAACATCGACGGATCATGAACCAATGGTCGCTGTAAATGTCACTTAATGCATAGGCGTCCGGTAAGAGATCACTGGGGGCATTCACTGGATCTTCCTGGAAATGCTCGATGTCGTCAGGCGTATGTGGAACAGTGTCACCGGTGTCCGGCTGGATATATAGGCCCTCCTCAACTGTAGACACAAACAAACTGGACATGGGTATTGTATAATACAGGACAAATTTTGTACAATACAGGACAGATGTGGTATAATGCATGAGAGATATGATATAATAGAGAACAAATATTGTATAATACAGCACAGATTTAGTATGATGCAAGACAGATATGGTATAATACAGGAAAGATATGGTATAATGCATGACAGATATGGTATAATAGAGGACAGATATTGTATAATACAGAACATATATTGTATAGTACAGGACATATATGGTACAATACAGAACATATGGTATAATACAACACAGATAAGGTATAATACAGGACAGATATTGTATAATACAGGACATATATGGTATAATACAGGACAGATATTGTATAATACTGGACAGATATGGTATAATGCAGGACAGATATGGTATAATACATCACAGATTTGGTTTAATACTGGACAGACATTGTATAATACAGGACAGATATTGTATAATATATCACAGATATATTATAATACAACACAGATATGGTATAATACAGGACATATTTTGTATAATACAGGACAAATATTGTATAATACAGGACAGATATTGAATAATACAGGACAGATATTGTATAATACTGGACAGATATGGTATAATACATGACATATTGTATAATACAGCAAAGATATGGTATAATACAGGGCAGATATTGTATAATAGAGGGCAAATATGGTATAATACAGGGCAGATATTGTATAATATAGGAAATATATTGTATTACGCAATGCTAGAGATGTCACAATAGCGAACCCGAGTGTACAGGGCAGCGATGAGCTGATTGTTGGGAAGAACAACGTAGGACAGTTCTTGCGGGCTGCGGGCTTATGAAAGAGGCGGTAGGTGGGAATGTTCAGCATTTTCTGATACGCAGCCGAAATGGTCTCTTGTTTGACCTGCCTGAAGCCATTTAGTGGCCCCGAAGATTTGCGACGGCACGAGTCCTCCATCCACAAGGGCGCACGGTATACTTGTATAACCTGCGCACGATCATTTAATAGGGAAGATGCTTTACGGCGCCACGAACGCTCACTCTACGAGGACGCGACGGAACAACGTAATGAATGTGGTCAACTCTTCAAACGGCTCAATCAGTTAAGACGGCATCTGCGTTTGATTCATTGTCCATCACCACGGCATGGGCGACCACTTTCCACTGAAGAGGAGCCCAGGAAGGTCACTCCCACTGAAGAGGAGCACAGGAAGGTCACTCCCACTGAAGAGGAACCCAGGAAGGTCACTCCCACCGAAGAGGAGCCCAGGAAGGTCACTCCCACTGAAGAGGAGCCCAGGAAGATGAAACATACGGAGACACCACACACCTAACACTTGCCGAGCACCGAGCCCATGCCCAGTTTGCTTGTGCCTATAGTCGAAGCAGGCCTAGATGTCAAGCAGGACACCGGTGACTGACGACTGACGACTTCGAGCATTTCCTGGAAGATCCAGTGGATGCCCCCAGTGAACTCTTACCGGACGCCCATCCATTAAGTGACATCTACAGGGACCACCGTCATCGCCTGCTACTAGACATCTATAATTCCCGATTAGAGTCTCTTTTATCGGCTCTTCAAGTACGTGGAAGCCATCTTCAACGATCAAACTACGGCCTTGAAGTTGAATCTGGCGTTTGGTTATGTGCTGCAGTAACATCCGGCTATTTGACCAACCGTTTACCATCACGGATAGGGCGTCGCTAGAGCCCGTGAGGGATCAAGTGGACCAGCTGAATGTGTTGGAATGGGCCCAACAACAACGCCCCAACACCCAACGGGTCGTGGAGAGGGTGACCAATGTCACGTTTTTCGTTACCAAACTGACCGACCACCCCATCGGATGAATGTATTCACCCATGCACTGATAGATACTCAGAATGCGCAAACAGCTATTTGAGGATATGTTGCCACAACGGTCTCCTGGCCTGCCCGACGACGATTAGAACAAACGGATCAGAGCGAAACATGGCCGAAGATGGAACTTTCTAAAATGGGAACTTCTGATTGGACAAGAGCAGCCGATAATTCATCTAACGGGCATGAACGAATATGACAGATGCTGGAGGGGATAATAAAATGATTGGCCTGCCATCCTTGTTGTTGTTGTTCTCTCACCGGTCTAAATCATGGGCGTTAACCCTGCCTGGCATAGGGTGGGGGCGGGCCGAAATCTCCGCCCTGCCAAACTTTCTGCGCTATCTCCGGAACGACAAAAAATAGAGAGCTGAAACTTCGTGACTTTATATTTTGTCATATTGGGGTCATTTTGAGCCTATTCGCATGACCTGAAAAGCTGAAACTTCGTGACTTTATAGTCTATCATATTGGGGTCAGTTTGAGCCTATTTGCATGACCCCCGAGGAAAGGATCATGGGTGAATTCAAGATGGCGGCCATGTGGGATCCAGAAAAGTGATGTTTTTGTCATATTTCTTCAAAATTTCTGCTTTCCTGCGATGAAAAGTGGACACAAACTATTTTTTTTTCACATCACATTAATATTTACTAATTTATCAAGCTGTTTTTGCGGAGAAATTTCATAAATAAACAATTCGGAAAATCTGACCGAAAAAATCGATCAAAAAATGTAGTTTTTGAAAATGACGTTACTGTGACGTCATCAAAGCGGTCATCTTGGATTTTTTTACATTTTCTGTTGGAGTTTGACTCAAGGGTATAGTGTGGTAAGTTTCAGCTCCCTAGCTCAAGGGTGAGACAGATAATTAGGGGGTCCATTTCGGTTCCCCACCCCAGGCCACGACAGGTCCCAAAAAGCCCAGGCATAGGATTAACCCTACCTGGCCTGGGGGGGGGGCGGGAAGTGTCCCCCCCCTAGTGAACTTTTTTCTGCTGCTCCGAAACGACAAAACCGAGGAGGCTGAAACTTGGTGACTATTAAGCTTATCTTATTGGGGTCATTTTGAGCCTATTTTCAATAACCCTCGAGCAGAGGATCATGGGAAAATTCAAAGGCCATGTGGTATCCGCGAAAGTCGTGTTTTTCAACCTTTTCGCTCCATTTCTTCACATTTTCCCTGCCTAAAAGGCCTTAACAGACTTTTATTTATGCAAAACTAATTATTTTCTATTTTATTAGATTTTTTTCGAGAGAAAAATATGAAAAATGAAAATTTCGAAAAATCGACCCCAAAAAGGCCGAAAAATGGTTTCCGAGAAGATTACGTCACTGTGACGTCATCATGGCGGCCATCTTGGATTTTTTTTGCATTTTCCGGTAGAGCTTGAACCCAAGATACTGTGTGGTAAGTTTCAGCGCTCTAGCCTTAGTGGTAGAGAAAATATATAGGAGGGGGGCATTTTCCGCCCCCCCCCCCAGGCTGCGATACACCCCAAATCGCCCAGGCCAGATGGGGTTAAGGCGTAACGACAGGCGTTGAGGGGTGCCACCGCATTTCAATGAATTAGTGTCAATTTCACGGACAATCTAGAAAACGAGAGCTTCAGGGCTAATTCACCAGGGCGTTGAAGCGTTAAGGTTGACGTTGGCAGGCGTTGATACAAGGTGACGCCTCACACGACGCATTCGGACCAGGGTCGTCCATCTCTACCCCAAACGTTTTCCTACACACCCAAAATGCCCACTTTCACTAATACTTCTACTGATGACGTCACCAATGATGTCACAGATGACGTGGGCACGCCTTAAGTCGGGGTCTACACCCCGAGAGCTACAAAATGACACCCCACACGACGCATTCGGACCAAGGATGGTCCCTCTCTACCCAAAGCACACCCCCACGTACCCCCAGAATGACCACTTTATTTACTACACCCAAATGCGCATGCGATTCTGACTCCAACACAAACACGCAGTGACTTATTAAAACAAAATTCACCGCTTAGCTTCGGGACCCCGCCCATCGTGTTATACTTGACGAGACGGGAAAAAACAAGATCCCACAACCCATATCGCAATGTCCAGTATGGACCTATCCACTGAGCTAGTATGGGCCAATATACAGACCTACCCGGTACCTGGACTTCTCAAAAACAATTCACCGCTTATTTTCGAGACCCCTCCCATCGTGTTGTACGTGGTGGGACGTGAAAAAGAAGATCCCACAACCCATATCGCAATGAACATATGCGACTTGCCCAGTATGAACCTATCCACATAGCCAGTAAGACAAGACCCCACAACCCACAGTAAAATCCACAAACAATGACCACCCTCATACTCCATACAGTCATTTTCCCCTATAGATGCAAATGTTCGAATCGTTCTCCTATTGTTGAGGTAAAGTTCGTGTTCCGCATTTTATATTTTCGGAGACAAGTCCTCTTTTTACGTACACCCACCCATGACTTGATAGGCAGGCCCGATAAGCCGGAGACCGATATTAGCACTTTTGGAACTTGTTGATAGGAGTTTTCCCCAATTTTAGGGATAAAGTCCGTGTTCCGCTTTTCATATTTTTGGGGCAAATCCTCAATTTGCATGCATTCACCCATGACTTGATCACCCTGGACGAGCGCTTCACTTTGACACCTCACTCGGCCCAAACGGTTGACTAGGGGATCCTCTCGCCCCCAAAATGTCCCGAAGATTGGAGAAGATTGCAGAGAATTTACCCCCGCTCCCACGTATTTCTGTCCGCCGAGGCTTTTTCCCCGCAACCGCATCACCGCCAGACCGCATCACCGAGGAGGAATACATGCCCCAAAGGCCACGTGACCGGAAGTCCCGGAACTATAGTGACCTTGACCTCTTGATCACGTGATCTCCCCGTGACCTCCCCAAAAATGACGAAGGGTCAAGTTGACTGTATCCGTCCTTTACATACTACTTATGTCTTCACGTTGTGCACGTTTAGGCGCAGCCTCTATACACAATTAGGCGCATTTCCACAGTTAGACGCAAATTTTCTACACAATTAGGCGCAACGCATAATTAGGCGCAAAATGATTTCCACGATTAGGCGCAGTTCCACAATTAGGAGCATATTTCTCACACGAATAGGCGTATTTCCACAATTAGGAGCAAATCTCCTACACGATTAGGCGCAGTTCCACAATTAGGAGCAATTTTTCTACACGATTAGGCGCAACGCAAAATTAGGCGCAAGATCGTTCAAATGATTAGGAGCAGTTACATGATTAGACGCAACCTCCTTACACGATTAGGCGCATTTACACAAATAGGCGCAAATTCCGTACACGATTAGGCGCAGTTCCACAATTAAGCGCAAATTTCGTACACGATTAGGCGCAGTTCCACCATTAACCGCAAATTTCTTACACGATTAGGCGCAACACGTTATTAGGCGCAATTTTGTTACACGATTTGGCGCTGACACGATTAGGCGCAAATACACGATTAGGCCCCCCACAAGGTGTTTATGGTATACACAACTCTCATATAGAGAATATATGTTAGTTCAATTGAAGGGATCTATATCTCATCAACATCGTTTTGGCAGTAATTAGAAAGATGCACATATTACTTGTAAACAGATATTATTACTGAGAAAACTCATAAATACCATTGAGGAATATATTATGTGTCTGATTTCAAATCCATGAATGCGATGTTTGCTAACAGACAACACTTGTCAAAACACAACATAGAAGTAAAAAGGAATAAAATTCAATGACAACATATCTGATGGTCATTTGCTGATCTCTGCTATATTAACCATCATGAAAGGTGAAGACAGATGGAAGTTGACTCACTTAAACCGATAACTGTTTGGTGAAA